>CAIGRP010036698.1:0-12065 GCA_903798385.1 Fraxinus cuspidata
ACCCATTAGGTTCCTAATCACGATGTCTAGCGACGTGAATTATTATTTTGATCTAATCAAAGTCGATAAATTAAATACCCCCTTTTAATTTATCACTAATTCACATTCTTCGTCCCAAAGTGACACCTAGCAATGTGTCAAGGCAATACATGAGACGGGAAATATCACGTGATGTGACAAAATCAAACTTGTTCGTTTACCGTAAAACTATAATCCTTTCGCCATATGATCTGATCGAGTACGAGATATGAATATGTGTCAATCTTGTTTATCGATCATTTCTTTTACCTCACTGTTAAGTCAATGTAAGTTGAAAACTTCTTTTCGACTTATGAGTTCACATTGACCAATGATTTCATTATCAACTTAACTGGATAAAATGTAGATCATAATCTCTTACCATTTAAGAGTGACGAATCATCTATTGATCATTCATAACTTTCATATGATTCTTGACATACCCGAACTATGTTGCATTAGCGATCCTTGGCAGAGCAACATCCAACACCACCAAAGTATGATTGTCTTTATATAAGACACTATGATGACCTCGAGTAAAATGACCAATTCCACTACCGAATGTTAGAAATTAACCACTAACACTGAGATAGTTATCCATGTGGAATCTCCCAACGGGTCTCCAATGTTTTGTTCTATAATAAAATATCTACGTGTTCATTTAAGTCTCACCACACTTTAGATTGTGAGATCAACTACTTACTTCACAAGTAAGAATGCCACACATGATGTTCTTTCCATAATAACGATATCTGTATCTCATTATTACTTCGACCATAGACGATTTAAGATTCAGTCATAAGTAATTTGTATCTCATAATCACAACTCCTTGTGATTAACAAATTACCAAGACTTGAATCTACAGATTCTATTATTTAGTTTATTAGAATATTCTCTCAATTAATTAATAGATATTGCCATAAATATGCATCGATAATATTTATATTAAAAGTGTTTATACTCCAAAGTTGATTGGACCTTGGGCATAACACTTATACTTGTAACTAAATCAAAGCTACATCTCCCTTCACAATTGCCTAATTCCAAGAGGATAATCTTTATCCTTACATTTAAAAGTAAATTAAGTAATTGGTAAAGTTATATACAATTGCAACCCAAAATTTGTCCATCCCAAATTAGCTCAAACTAATGACACCCACCTAGGGGCAGAGCCCAATGTGGTCCAGTGTGGGCACAGACCCACACTGAACTTTTGGGCCCAACCCCATGGCCCATAATTTTTTTTTTTTTTTTTAGTAATAGGGTAACTTTCAGCCCGAGAGAAGAGTGAAGCCTAATCCAAAAAATATAAAAAGCATTAGGTCGCAGCTCAACAGCTCCATCCAGCCTCTGCGTCTCCTTTCATTTTCCTCCAGGCTCCACACCGCCTCTGCGACTACTCTCCTCCAGGCTTTAGCCTCCATTTCAATTCAAAACACTAGGGTCGCAGCTCGGCACTTGGTATTTGGCAGCAGTAACCTACTGTAAGTGTGTAGCAGTTTTTCTTTCTCTTTGATATATATTTTGTGTATGAAGAAACCGGTTGTTGGTAAATGGTAATGGTCTTGAGAAGAGGGAGAGAGGAAAGAGAGGTGGGTTCTTCTCGGATTTACAGTCCTGAGCTGATGAATTTGATAAATGGGCTCGAAATAAGGCTTTTGTGCCATCTGAGTGTCTTGAAAATATGAGAATATAGGGAAATTTGGATTAGAATCGAATGGTGGAGTATTTGATAGTTTGAGAGAGAGAAGGGGGGTTATGAGGATGCTGTGGAGTGCGGATTCTAAGACTCGGGGGAGAAAAAGAGAGGAGAGTGGATTTTTGAGACTATTGCATTTGTTTAACTGGTAGTGATCTAATTCCCTGATTATTTTAATTAGGTTTTTGTTAGTTTTATCATCAATTTCTGCTTATTGATAATATCTCGTGTTAGACTGTGTTGTAATTTGTGGATTTTAAGATTATCATAATTAGATTTAAAATTTGGGTATTTTGAAATTGCCCATACTCCGCTTTATGTGAATAGTTATAGAATTGCCCCTGTGAATTAAATTAAGTCGTAATTGGATATCTAATGTTTATATTTAGATATGAAATGTGAAAGACTAACTTGGACAACGTAAATGTTGATGGGGGATGTCAATAATATGGAATTTGATGTCACTAAACTTCCGAGATCAAGTTCGAAGAGCATATATGTTAAAGGGTCCTTGTCAGTCCCAAGATCATGACCATTACTTGATTACATACTCTTCCTATCGACATTATGATATTGTCCATTAATTATCGACATGCTTTGTTAGTTAATCATCATGTTGACAATGTCCGTAAATTTCATGCCAAATTAAGAGGTCAAATCATTTTCAATCATGAAATTTTTGAACTTACTTTCAAGGTACAATATACGTTAGGGTACCCTATTGAAAATTACTATACTTTATTGGCCCAAGCCCGTCACTAGTAAGTTTCTTTTTACTATTTATATGATTTTCACAATGTAATTTAGACAGACGATGATTATATGAAATAAAAAACGGTTTTGGCTTGTATCCAACAAAATTTTCCCTTTCCTTAGATTTCTCTCCTTCCCTGTTTCTTCTCCAGTTCTCCCACTTTTCTCTCTGATTTTCTTCCCCCTTCTTTGTTGCCTTCTCCAATCCTACATCAAAATCCATAATAAAAAACTTCTCGTTCAACATTGATAAATTATGCCCACACCGAGTTACATTCCTGGCTCCGCCCCTGCACCCACCCCAAATAGCCAAAAAACAATTTGAGGAACATCAAACACTTTAAAAACAAAATCAATAGAAGTGAGAGAAGGAACTAACTGAATGTTTTCAATCTACAGAAAATTTATGGAGGTGACTGATGCGATTACCATACAGTCACCCCTTGGAGCTTGGAGATCGCAGACTGGGGGCGACGCAATCAGATTGAGGCTTGGCCGTATGGTTTCAAATTCCCAAGTCTGAAAGCCAAACTTGTAGAGGAGGAAATGGAGGGGCTCCCAGTAATTAAAAACCTCATCGCAGTCATGTATGATGTTTGATGTTGCACTCATGTACCTCAACATCCCTAGCACCAGCACTTGCAGGAACCAGTCGAATCCATTCTCCCCATTGCCGTCGGATTTTCCCTTCTCCTTATCCAGCTCATCAAATCTGGCTTTCACAGAATCCAGCATCCTCCGTCGAGAGAATTTAGGGTTTGAATTAATTTTGATTTCTTCAATTGAAGCCCATATATAACTTAATTTCAATCGTTTTTCTCAATGTTTATTAAACATTGCGAATCCAAAATATTTGCAATGTTTAAAAAGTTGCGAAAAGTATATATTAACAATACTTAAAAAACGTTGCGAAAAGTTAGTCTACCAAAGTAATTTTACCTTTTTGCAACGTTCATTAAGTGTTGCAGAAATAGGCTTTTCGTAACATTTAATAAACGTTGCAAAAAGTGACATTAGCAACATTCATTCTAAAAATGTTGTCAAAACTCAATTACATTAACTAATTGCAACTTACTAAAATGTTGCCAAAAGATCCTTTAGCAATATTTATCAACAAATGTTCCCTATTAAGTGTTCCAAATGATTATTTTTGGTGTAGTGAATATCACTGTTTGTACTATGCAGATTGTTGTATAGCATACACGATAGTAATGCTTACAGTAGATATGCAATAATTGATTCTCCTATGCCATTGATGATTTAAATAAAAAGTAACGTTCACAATCATGAAAACATTGAATCAGCCTTTAATAATCAAGAGATCTAAGACAAGATACAATGCATTTAAACAAGACTTAAATGTTAATATAAATATGCGCACGCTAGCTGCGTGCAAAATTTGTTACGAACGGTGAAAATATTGTACGGAACATGCAAATATGTCACCTAAATTTCCTGTTGATTTTTTGCTTTCCTTTTGTGAATCTATTATTCAAAATTTTGGTTCACTTTTTCTACCTATTCTCTCTCTCTTTTTTCGTTTCTTGGGTGTGTTTAGTTTGTCAATTGGTCTGCTGCTCAAAATATGCACATGCTAGCTACTAATTTTTAGTTAAAGAGAAGCACCCGGCAATAATAAAAAGGCAACAAGAATATAGTAGTAAGTACAACACAACACTGTAAAAGAATGTAGTTGTTAGTACGATACAACACAACAATGTTAGAATAGAAAATAGCGTTGATCAATCTTCCGTTCTGACACGCTAGTTGGTGGCTCACAGTTGATTGACTCTAAACTGTACATAATCTGCATAGCCCACAACATGTCTTCATGTCATTGGACAAACTTTCTAATTATCTTCAACAATACGATACGAAATTTGTAATGTAATGGACTTCTAATCATGATTCACATGGATAAACACACTTGAGCTCCTATTTGGTACAAACTTTAGCCCCTATTTGGTAGGCATTGTTTAAAATTTATTTTTGTTATACATTATTTCAATAAATTTCTTTTTAATAATCTTTCTATGCTTTTTAATTTCATATTCTTTAAAAAGAATTATTTTAAAAAAAATTAATTTTCATAAGATCTACATCAAATAGACTTAAATTTTTTAATTTTGCCGAATAAAATTTCTCTCATACAAATTATTAATTAAGTGCTTGATTGAATTATCTTAAAATAAAGTCAACAATTAATTCTAATAACACACCTTCATGAAACCAACATTTTTTTTATCAACTTTTCAATCATCCATTTTGTTAAATTTTTTCAAGATCTGCTCAAACTTTTTTGTTAAAAGCTTTGTCAAACAACCCCTAAATATGGACATTTAGTAAATTCGAATGACTTGAATGCCACTTTATTGAAATGTTCTTAAAATGTTTAAGCAACATTGATGAGGAAGACAGGAATATATATAGGCTAGAAACTCAGTCACTTTGACCAATTTGATGAAAATTTCTTTACACTTCGAATTTCGATTAAAAAATGAAAAGAAAATGTGTAAATATGTTATTTATTTAGTTGAAACGATATAAATATTTAATTATGAAAAAAGGAAGCCAATGAGCTAAGCCAAACATGTTAAATAGTTAAATTAATAGGAGGCAATATCATTAGAAATAAACAAAAATACAAAAAGATTCAGTGTTTCTACTATGTAGATTGTTGTATAGCAAACGCGATAGTAATGTTTACAGTGGATATGCTATAATTGATTCTGCCATGCCATTGACGATTTATATAAAAAGTGATGTTCATAATCATCAAAACATTGAATCAGCCTTTAATAATCAAAGATCTAAGACAAGATACAATGTATTGAAAAAGACCTAAATATTAATCTAAATATGCACACTCTAGCTGCATGCAAAATTTGCTACGAACTTTACAACGGTGAAAAATAGTACGGAACTTGCAAATAAGTCACCTAAATTTGCTGTTAATTTTTGTTTTCCTTCAGTAAATCTTTACTGAAAATTTGGGTTCACTTGTTCTACCTCTTTCTCTCTCTTTTCCAGGTTTGTTTAGTTCGTCAATTGGCCTGCCATGCTTAAAATATGCACATGCTGTAGTTACTAATTTTTTGTCGGAGAGAAGCACCCGACAATAATAAATAGGTAACAAGAATATAGTAGTTTGTACAGTATAGCATAAAAATGTTAGAATAGAAGAGAGTGCTGATGAGTCTTCCATTCCGACACGCTAGTTAGTGGCTCACAGTTAACTGACTGTACACCGTACAAAATCTACCTAGCTCACAACGTGTCTCCATTTCATTGGACAAACTTTCTAATTATCTTTTACAATACAATACGAAATTTGTAATGAAATGGAGGACTTCTAATTATCATCTCGTGTGGTGTAATTGAGGAAGCATTTGGTGTATTTTAAAGGATGGACTACTGTTTCTGGGACAAGTATGATCAAAGGTTTTGCAAAACAGGATTGGAGATGCGGCGCTTAGTGTCTTCCAGTCGATAGAAAGCATTGGAGATAATGACATATAAACCCTCGTTTGGTAGATTTTTTATTTTTTTTAAAATGAATTTGTAAAATGATGATTTTTTTTTTGAGAATATATAGTTAAAAAAAGTAAGGAAAAATTATGGATTCATGTGCAAAATTAATTTAATTAGAAGAGTATGTAGGTTAAAATAAGATTGAAAAAATAAAATTTAGAGAATGGAGGGTCAATCAGGACTAAAGTTGCGAGGCTAATGTCACTACAAAGGAAAATATGTTGCATTATGGATAAATTTTTATGTTACCAAATCTTTTAGACGAATTAATAAATTTCAAACCAAACAAATAATCTCAAATTACACTAAATGAAAATAAATTCCTTAAATAAACAAAAAGATTTTTAGACAAATTTGTAGACAAATTCCTATCCTAGTTTACCCTTTTCTTGAATTGAATGGATGACAATGGTTGAAGGATTCATATCACTCAAAAATATTCTCTATTCTATCTAATCATCTTCTCTATGTGTGCCTCAATCTGCTAATTCATGCTCAATCGACTCTCATTTCTATAACTAAATAAAGGACACATGCAAATCTCGCAAGGATGCTCGGCAAGGGACAATGGTTGCCATCATCCAAAATAAGTCGTGCCAGCTCGACACAATTCAACTTACAATTCTAGTCCTTAAATTGTAGAACTGGCTTTTGTGCATGCGGTACTCACGTTTAGTTTTCCCAAGTCCTAGTAGTATATACTTCCTCTTTTTTCAATAAAATTCTAAGCATCTTAATTACGATGATTATAAATACTTATTTAAAACTATAAAAAAGAAAATAAAGTGAACGGATAAGAGCAAGTAAAAGAACAAGAAAAAAAAAAAGGTAAGAGTTGCAAGAGGGGACAATGCAATGCAGATAGTTCGAAACTCTAAACATGTGATAGTCATTCAAATAAATATGTGGTAGGAAAAACTTTACGCTTCTCTCCATTATGTACAATATTCAGAAATTAAAGTACAATATAAATATGTCGTATTTAATGACTAAGGTCCACAAAATTGAAAACTACATTGAAAATGATTTTGTTAATTTTCGAGATTTTTGTGCTTAGATTTTGAGAAAAAAAAAAAAAAATTTTTTTTTAACGACTGGACAGTGTGAGCACATTTCGTCCCTTTAAGATTAATTTTTTCTTCATTTTTTTAGGTACATATATCACCATATGTTATTGCATATTATCCGCAAAGTCCAAAAGAAGCAAACTTTTAAGCATCGTAAAACATTATATATTTTTAATCTGGTGCTCACAGTTTCCTCATTGGTTTGTGTTAGGAATTTGAGGAAGGGATATGGCGCGATATGAAGTATAGATCGCTTAAACAAATAAACAAGAACATGAATTAAAAGAAAAGCAAAGCAAAGAAGAAGATAAAATTGGCAGAGGAACCGAATATTTTATTAATGACAACCAATGGAGAGAAAATACAACTTCTGCCTTTTCTGCATTAATCTACTAAAACTGAATAAAGAGTCTACTATTTATAGGAAACATGTCCAAACCCTGGAATTAACCTAAAATATGGAAACTATGTTAAAAATCGTGTAGAACCGAAAAAAAGGAAACAAATCCTCGGCCTGTCGCGACTGGCGAGCGATGAACTCCATGTTCCAATTTTGCTCATCTCGCTCAAGCGATAAGCGGTCATCCGCCCAGTGCCGTTAATCCACCTTTTTTTCTTTCTTGGACCCTATTTTCGCATTTTCAGGCCCAATACTCAACAACTCGAAACCCTAGACCCAAATTGGACCCGATTTTAGTCACAAAACCCAACAATCTCCACCTTAGCACAAATTTCAATGCAACGAACGGAGCTCCAAAATTTCTCCATCCAGGAAAAAAAGTCCAACTGTATTGAAACACATTGAACTCTTCAACCTGAACCAAACCTCTCCAACACTCGAAAATACTCTTCATCTTCCATCATATCCAAACACGGATACTAATGAACCCAGTCCTCGAGTTCCCAAAATTCACAACGAATTCAAAATTTACCAAATAGGGTTGAAGCACACCCCGTAGTAGAATCACCTTCAACAACTCCAAAAGTATTCACATTTAGATTAGCATTCTCGTACCTATTTCCAATGGGTCTTTCCCTAGCTGTTGAATACAATGGAACCATAGACTGTGTTAGCAAAGCGAAATTACTCATATCCCCCAACTTGACAGAGTAGTATTCTAAAAAATAGACCCAGAGCCAACTTCTGATAGTACTGTACCAAACTGTATATCCACCACAGTATCAAACATGTGCTGATGTCTTTTTACTAATTCTGCCCAACCTTACAAGATGTATAATTAGGACTTTCTCTGCCCCTCAAATACAACACGGACACCTTTCTGGACCTTTAAGACTCCACCTGCACTAGAGAACTTGTACCCTCTCGAATCCAGGGTACTCAGCGAGATGATATTCTTCTTCAAGTCTAGAACATGTCGAACCTGGCCAAGTGTTCTGATTGTTCCATCTACCAACTTCAATTTGACTATCTAAATACCAGCTACCCAACACGATTCATTGTTTCCAATGACAATGTTACCTTGCATCACCGTTTCATATGATTCAAACAAATCTCGATTGGGACTCATATGAAAAGCACAATCTATATCCAAAATCCACTCCTTGTTAGGCTTGGATTCCACGTTAGAAATCGTCAAAAGATCTCCCTCACTTACAAAGTTCTCTGAGATGTCTGCTTCAAGTCTCTAATTGCTTCCCATGATTTGCAGTTGAATTATCCTTACCCTACAACTTCTCGCAATCCCTCTTGATGTGTCCTTTGTTCTAGCAATAAAAATAGACCCTATTGTTGAAATCCACACTCGACTTGTCCCTTCAGATTACCACAAACCACAAGAGCTTCCTCATCCCTGGAACCAGCTCCAACCAGACACTTCATCTTCTCCTTTGACAACAAGGTATCATACACGTCTTCAATGGCGAGTGTGTCACGACTGTACAAAATTGTGTCCTTAAACGATGAAATCGAACCAGGCAGTGAGTACAACAAGATTAAGGCCTAGTCATCTTCATCATATTTTACCTCTAACATCTCTAGATCAGCGACGGTCTCCTTAAACACAGCCAGATGATCTTCTAGTGATTGGCCTTCTGCCATGCGAAGACAGATGCAATTTGTTGGTCAAGCTTTTGGTCGTGCACTATTGCTCATGTTTCAACCACAATACAGCTGTTGTGTTCTCCTTGAAGACGTCCTGAAGAATGTTGTTAGATATATGAACATGAATCTGCGAAAGTGCCTTGCGATCCTTCCGTTGCTTCTCCTCTTTTTTTCAAGTTGTGAGAATCCTATCAAATCCCAACAAAACATCATCCAAATCCATTTGCGCCAATATAGCTCTCTCATCTTTACTTGCCACAAGGAAAATCTTGTACTATGATCCAACAGCTGAATATCATACTTCATGGTAGCCATCAATAACAAAAAATCTCAAACAATCAAATCCTTGCTCTGCGGAATTCCAGATCCTAGGCTCTGATATCACTTGTTAGGAATTCGAGGAGGTGATATGACACGATATGAAGTATAGATCACACAAACAAATAAATGAGAACAAGATTTAAAAGAAAAACAAATAAGAATATGAAATTGGTAGATGAGCCGAATATTTTATTAATGACAACTAATGGAGAGAAAATACAAATTCTACCTTTTCTGCATTATTCTACTAAAACTAAATGAAGAGTTTACTATTTATAGGAGACATGTCCAAACACTAGAATTAACATAACATATAGAAACTAGGTTAAAAATCACGTAAAATCGAAAAAGAAGGGAAGAAATATGTGGCTCGTTCATCGAGCGAGAAGCAGACGACAGCCTGTCGCTTGAGCAGCAGCTCAGCGAAGGCAGGCAACGAACTCCCTATTTCAATTTTGATCCTCCTGTTAAATCGAAAGCGGGCGTCCGTCTAGCACTGTTAATCCGCCTTTTTTCCTTCTTAAACCATATTTTGACATCTTCAAGCCCAATACTCCACAATGCGAAACCTAGACCCAGTTTGGACCGAATTTGGGTCACAAAATCCAACAATTTGCAGTATATTCCAGGATAATTTCTTCTAATATTGATCACTATATGTCGTTCATGTCTATAGTAAAACGAATTAGGGTTGGCCATATCAGGGCGGAGCTAAAAAATTCGTCAGTGCGGGCACAATTTAATCGATGCCAAACTTTGAGTTTTTTTTGTCATGAGTTTAATGATGATCAAAATATAAAACAATATTAATGTGGGGGTAATTGTATCTATTACTATAGATAGAAAACCTCTAAAGTTTGCAGAGAACTGTAGTGGAGCAAAAAAGTTGGAAGATCTGTTAGGAAATCAAGGATGTTTGTGCTGCGAACTTGGAGATAAAACCAAGGCTTTTGATTTTGTTGTAGATTTGTGATAGTGATTTAGTGTTGCGAAAAATACCAAACGATTATTATGAGTTTAAAAGGAGGAATTTGGAGAAGAAAATGGAGAATTTAAGATATGGTTTTGATGCAAAGATATACTGAAATAGGAGGAGGAAGAAGCAAAAGATAAACATAAATCACCAAAATTTAAATTTCTAATAATTATTCAAAAAAATGAGTCCAATTATACCTCAGTTCCTAACAACAATTGAAATATGCCAAAACAATCGTGTGTAAAATTTTGTAACTTAAAACTAGTAAGTATGACAAGAAGATAAAGATAATTTAATTTAATTTACTTTACGGCCAAATCAAGTATCAAGTAAAATCAAGCCAAATATTCTCAATCAAGTTCACCAATCTCTAAAGATCTAATCTCATTCCCTCAGCAATCCACAGAGCAATACTAGAAGCAATTCACATGGCAATATTGGAAGCAATTCACGGTGCAATTTACAGAATTACAGATTCACAAAGCAATACTTGAAAAAATTGAAACATTTAAATAGAGCAATTCACAGAGACAGAGGCACAACAATTTTCTTCTAGGCTTTTTCAATAGCTTCTCAATTGTTTTAAGTTCAATGTATGTTAAAAATAAAAAAAATCAAAAAATAACATTAAACAAATCAAAATAACATATAAAAAGAAACGACATGGTTTCGGGGGCTTCACCTTCTTCTGTCTGATGCCATCTGTCGAATCGTCGGTGGAATCGAAGGAGTCTACCGACTGCAGTCTAGGGCTCAAAAATGAAAAGGAACTGCAAGAGATTCCGAGTTTGGAAGAAGGCGACGCCGGTTAAGAGTTTGTGAGAGGTTGAGAAGTCGAATGGTAGAGATTGAAAAGTCTATCCATGTCTTGTAAGAGGTTGAGAAGGGAGTACTTTTCAAATGAGCCAAGTCAACATTGCCAATTTCAACTTCGACTAGATTTTTTAAACATTCACCAAGATAGCCTTCCAATGTGTAAAAGACAAAACTATCCTTAAACATGTTATACAATTACAAAAATATGGTATTGTTTAAAAGACAATAATAAATTTTTTAAGATATAAAGAATTCCAAACACTTCCCACTTAAAATTTCAAAACCGAATCACTTTCTTTATTTGTTCACTCCAACACAAATAAAAAATATTTCTTTCATTTTCTTCAAACTTGAAAACAGATAAATTTATCAAACGCTCAATAAGAAAATATTATTCACAGCCATCACTTGGAATCGGTAAGTATATTTACCTATTTTAATTTCTCTTTAGTAAAATTAGTACATTTTTTAATCTTTAAATCTTATTCGACATAGACAGCTAAAAAATTTATGATCTTAAATAGATCTATAATTTTTTTTAATAAAAACGTGAAAAGTGAATATCTGCACGTTGAAACATCCAACCCGGACGTCTGGGCCTATTGNTCTTAAATAGATCTATAATTTTTTTTAATAAAAACGTGAAAAGTGAATATCTGCACGTTGAAACATCCAACCCGGACGTCTGGGCCTATTGTAAATCCGGCCCGGACGTCCTAGCAGGCAGTTTTACCCCATTTTTTCCCCTAATTATAATTAAAAAAATTTTTCCCTAATGCACATATGGGATCAGCTTCAGTCCCGATTTGTTACTTTGGTGA
>CAIGRP010036712.1:0-18951 GCA_903798385.1 Fraxinus cuspidata
ACTAGGAAGACGCTCATTTTCGACTGCAAGATAAATATACCGAAATTGCATGTCGTCAAGTAAGTGATATTTAATTTAACCATATTAATAAAAAAAATTTAATACATTTATAATTTTTTTAAAAACATTGTACACATAACAAGTTATTCGTGTACAATTTTTAACTCCGCCTACTCGAAATTGAAGTAGCCAGTCCCAAACCCGGAGAGAGGATAGGGGTTTATCTTTTTTTATTATTATTATTTTAAAAAAGAAAAAGGTTTTAAAAAATGTTTAGAAAATGTGTATCTTTTTTTTTAAAGGTTTAGAAAATGTATAGTCTAAAAAAAAAAACCGAGCTCTCGAGCTTAGGTGGACTCTGCCCACGAACCATGAGCTCGGATATTTGTAATGTGGAAGTAATATAAGATATATCGTGGACTTGAATGATAACACATGCACGTGTAGAAAGTTTCAGTTGGAGAGTTTTTCATGTACGCATGTAGTGGCAGTGACTATGCATAGATGATTTCCACCACACACCTTATGCAGTAATTATTAAATGGCTGATTATTAGAGAACAGCGAATGCCGAAACAATATTTCCTCTACCAAATGAAGCCGAGTGAGAAGTTCCCGACCATATTCTCCCACTTAATAATTTATTGCCACCCGAAGTCGGACCACGTGCTCCTAGACATAGAAGTTCGTCTAGAATACCACCGGAGAATTTTCCCAACCTCGTAAGTGCGGTGCAACAGGACATACTCGCTGATTTTGTATAAGCTAGATTCCTCTACACAACAATTCAACGAATATGTAATATGTATATTATTAATTGTAATTTGTATATTGCATAATTATTGTCGTCGTTAAATATTCAATTAAATATTCCAGTTACAATTACTTGCAATGGATTATACAATCAAATATACTCATAATTAACAACCTACACATTCATCGTTCATCCAACCTGACAAATGTTTTTTGCCCACTTGTTAGATACTTTAACAAGCTAATTATTGATTAAATTGATTGAATTTTTATTCACAATTGTGTAATTATTTTAAATCGTTTATTATTTATAAACTCTTTTTTGTAACTAAATATTAAATAAACTATTAAAATTAAAAAATAAAATTAAAAATTAAAAGAAATAATTTATTTATTTTCTTTATTTATTTTACTTAATTCTTTTAAATGTTTATTTAACTATGTTTTNATTCACAATTGTGTAATTATTTTAAATCGTTTATTAATTATAAACTCTTTTTTGTAACGAAATATTAAATAAACTATTAAAATTAAAAAATAAAATTAAAAATTAAAAGAAATAATTTATTTATTTTCTTTATTTATTTTACTTAATTCTTTTAAATGTTTATTTAACTATGTTTTATTTGTGAATTTTTAAAGTTGTTTACAAAAAATTTTAATTGTTAATGTAATATTTATATTAATTGTTTATTTTAATTGTAATTTGAATATTTCATTATTTATTTAAATTGTTTATTCAATATTTAATTATTTATTCAGTCCTCCAATATTTGAGCTCTAGGTCCCTCAACTATGATTTTGTACAGTTTGGTCCTCAATTTTTGACTTTCATTTAAATCCCTTCATAAATTGCATCCAAGGTCCCTTAACTTTCGAAAATTATGAATTTTGATCCTCAGATTCAAAATTTCGTACACTTTTTGTAATTTTTATTCCTTTTGCCTTGTTCTATTTCCTTTTGGAACAAAAGCTATAAATACACAATTGTGAATAAAAATTACAGTCAAATATGCTCAAAATTACATTTACAGTTGTTGCATCACAATAGGAGTCATAATAAAGTACACAATATTTATATTTTTTAAAATAAAATAATACACAATGTACTAAGGATCACATTTGTATTCATACAAATCATAAGCTAACTTCAACCTCCACATGTCTATCCAAGATTGGCTTATTGTATCAACCTTACGACCAATGCTCAAAATATCTATATACTTTGTTGCGAATATAGCACAATCGCCCCTGTAAGTAAATAATAATATATTAGTTCGATAACATATAGCTAAAAACCTAAGTTTTCAAATTAATCCTCACAATACTCCTTGTCTCGCCGTTGTCGTCATGTCCTGTACAATAGCTAATCTGTCATTTACTTGAATCATCGCATGTCTAGCTATCATGGGAATGATCACAGTCATCGGCTCCAGTATTTGCTTCGGTTAACCTTGTGTTAGAAAGCTATGATCGGAGTCGTACACATAGATAGTTAATTCAGCGAATACGATCTCAACTGTAAAGCAGTATGAGTTCGCGATAATTGGAATGTACATATGTATACAATCCGTCCATGAATTTTCATGTGTCGACTCCAGCTTAATGACCCACTCCAGCATGTATTCATGCACCACATATCCATTCTCTTGGAGTAGGAGTGTGCTATGCTCAATATCAATGGCACGTGCAAACCCGAAGCTTGGGATGACTCGACCAGAAATGTCAAAAGTTCTTGGGTGTCTCCAAACTTGATCGCGCAACATTACCATAGCCATGTTGATATGCTAACGCAAAAACAACAATAAAAATGAGATGGTCGTAAATTAAATAAAACAACAAATTATAAATAAAAAAGAGGTGGTCCTTAAATTAAATAAAACAACAAATTATGCAAACATAATAAATAACAACAAGAATACACTTACATCATTGGCGAGCCAAATAGACTTCGTCAATACATCTTGAAACCACCTCATAGCGTTCAAAATCGTCTTCTCCCCAATCTTGTAGCTATCTCTAAAAAAATGAAAAAGTGAAGTGTTACAAAAAGCACAGATGATCTTGTATGTACTTTAGCAAAATCATAAAAGTAAGGCTTAAGGGATTTGAACCATTCATCTTACGCTTTGTGCCTAATTGGGTCGAACTCGCGGAAGAGATTGGGGAACGTCCAGTCCAAGAATGTCCTTCTCTTCGCCTCAACCGTGAAAAGAGAAACGATGTACTGTGACGACAATCTCGGCCTCTTACCAACCACCAGCTTTAGCACGTCAACAGCACGATTTGTACCCTTCCTCACCTCTGTCGGCTCCTTCGACATGAAAACTACATCCTCCAGTACCGCCGGCCTCCACCACCTCCTTCGGTACCCCTCGGTCTTCGCCAGTACCCCCCTCCATCGATACCTATATGCCACCTCTCCGCTGATACCTCGTCCGCCACCTCTCTGCCAGTACCCCCCTCATCTACCTCCGTTGGTACCCCCTCGGCTATGTCGCCTCGTATCGCGACCACCTCAGTATAAAGGTCTCATAACTCGACTTGTAGTATCGTGACATCATGTCGTAACTCTGCTACTTCACCTCTTATCTCCCTCATAAATGTAGTCAGAAGGTCAAACATATCATAAGGGGAAATAGTACGACTACGTGTAGGAGGTGATCTCCTCGGCGGAGGTGATACTGGATGGCACTCCTAAAAAATCAACATTACGAATGAACAACTTAATTAAAAAATCAAAATGATAATCAACATATTATATTTAATGAACATACTCTATCTTGATCAACGATGGACTCGAGCATCTGATCGTCTGGCTCGACAGGAACAAGCAAGTCACGCAGGTAACTCTGACCCTCCTCCTCGATCGGCGGTGTCAACTTAATGAGGACTTCAAGCTAACATATTTACACTTCACCGAGTTAATGACCATGTATCGAGATTTTAAAATGACATACAACATAAATCACAAATGTATAATACGTACCACAGGATCATTGAGGAGAACTGATATTTGTTTCGCAAGTGGCTTGTCTTATACTCGCCAGTGATGCATCCGAGGGCAGCATGTCTTCCCTCTCCTTGTACACCGACCAGCCAAGATGGGGACAGTCTCGTACACCCATATCTACAACAATTACAATTATTATATATAGAATTTAATTTAAAAAATAGATAATTCATTATGTTGAACATTTACCTACAAAGCCAACGACATGCCATATGCATCGTACTTGCGCTCGGTTCTATCCCCTTAGGCATCAAATACCCCCTCCTAAAGACGCATAAGGTATGCATAAAACATCTCTACCCCCTAAGGATAGTTGTTGAAGGTATCAATGTCATCAACAACCTCCAAATGAAAAACATTGATCGACGTCTTCCCGTGATGACACCTGAGTACGCTCTCGGGGATGACCACCAAGCCCAGCTTCAACCTATCATACATATGGTTCCATGCCCTAAATGCATCTCCCAATTGCCCTAGAGTTACTAACGTTTGCCTATGAAAATATTCATTCAGCAGCCTCCTGTTTCTAGGAATACAGGCTCTTGCTACTTCTTCGCCCGTACACCTCAATCTGGTGATGAGGGCAAACTTGAATGCATCGAGCAACTGTCCAGAAAACTGTATGCCGCGCGACGAATACAAGGGCCATAAGCAGGATTGACGCAATATGCTGGCGTGCTCCTCGTCGAGCAAATTTAATACCAACATAAAGCTGGCAAAGTTACAGTTAACTTTGCAGGGGATGTGTTTGACGACGTCGTTAATAAGGTATTCCATCCTGCAAATTTTCGAATGTTAAAATCTTGTGCAAGATATAATGGATAAAACATAATATGAGAAAATTAAACTAACCGAACGACATTAACTACCATACACAAGAATCAACCACATAATGCAATAATGGAATATTAAATAAACAATCTAAATAGAAAATTTAAATAAACAATTTATTTTGTTTACTTAATAGTTTATTATTTATAGCTAAATAATATTTTATTATTTATAAACTCTTATTTGTAAGTACATATTAAATAAACTATTAAATAAACAAATTAAATAAACAATTAAAAGACATAATTCATTTTAATTATTTATTTTAATTGTTTATTTAATATTTTAAGGTTGATATTTCTGGATCATAGTTCTCCTTGACTCAGCAACCTACAAAATGTACTGGAAGCAACGATGGACCAATACAAATTAATATAAAACAAAACAATCTAATCTAAATGCATGTACCCAAATTACACAATACCAATCAACCCTTATTACAGAAGTCTACATAATTTTGCAAGCACCAACAACATATTACTTACATGTAGCTTTATACCATTTCAAATTAGTTAGCCAAAATTTCTTTTACTAGCCAGCCTACTATAATGGAACAGGATTCCAATACTACGTTGAATTTTTCATTCCCCCTCGTTGGGGGAATGGATGTGGGTATTTAGCGCTAGGAGAATATTGGTACAAATTACGACATACAATCTGCTAGAAACACGAGCTAGTGTTGGTGCGCAAGTACTCGCTTTTGTTTGGAGCAGGGATTGCCTTTTCAGAAATAAGTGTAAACCTGGAGCTTAGATATGGAACAATAAACATTCTTGAATAGTCCTTATTTCCAACAATTTTAGTAATTAAGTCAATAATTATTGTAATTATAACACAAAACTTGACAAAAAGAACTAGCGTTTAACTTTACAGAAGTAGGACCAACTGGGGACCTTGACATAAGGAATGTATTTAACTTGACAAAAAAAAGTATGTAAAACACACCACATAGAATAAAGTTGTTACAATCTCACCTTCAACTCCAAACTCAAAGTGGTTAAACGCTACTCAACTTGCTCAATATTAAAAAAAAAAAAAGTAACGATAAATGTGCATACCAGCACATACGCCCACCGTGCATCCACCCAAACGGGATTTTCGATCTATACTCTTTGTTAACAGCATTTTCGATTTGGGTTTGTAAGGAGTTAGAGCTCAATAGAATATTGAACTACAAGATAAGGTGTTTCAATGAATGAAGTAGGGAGGAGAGCTTCAGCGGTCGAAAAAAATGAGGAAATCTCTCATACGAACGTGGTAATGTTAGTTGAAGAATGGTAGCTGGTTTCTTTGTGACTGGAAATGGAAGACTAGAGATAATGAATTTTGATTTTAAAAATTTTCTCTCTCTTACTAACGTAAATGACGGTAACTAATTTTTATTAGTGGTTGATTATTAACAATAAATTTATTAATAAATGTTCTATCATAAAATGTCAAGATTATTAAGATGAGTAGTCAAACATTTATATATTAGTCTATATTTCAATACTTAACCGATTCAAATTTATCCATTAAGCAACCAACTTTAATTTGTTTGAATCAAATAATTGAACATCATCTAACTTTCGATATTTGTCACTCCATTAGCCTTGTACTGAACTTAACCTCGCAATCCTATATGAACGTTAAAAAATGACACTGCCTAACGTATCTTACGTAATATGCCTGCCACCTTATAATCAAATGGCTATAAAATTTGAAATTAATCATGTTTTTAAAATATATATAATTAATTTGATAGAGCTTACTAAAGACTTCATTAATCTGCGCTTTGAAAATTTTACTAGCTATGACATGATTAGACGACATATTTACCTAGAAATAGGGGCGAATGGAGGAATGCAAAGTTAAGTTTAGTAATTAACTAACAAAGTGGCTAATATTGAAAGTAAATGGAAATTCAATGCTTTGATTGAGACAAATTAAAGTTGGGTGACCTGATTAAAATTCTAATGGAAGTTTAGTGACCGAAAAGGAAATTAACCGTCCAAAAGCACTTGTGACCCCTGTTTGAGCCACATTAAAATTTTTATTCTCATTTTTCTACTCATTTTCAGCCACACATTCTTCAATAAAATAATATTTTTCATCACATCAATAACTTTTTCTTCTTTTTCAATCACACATTTTCCATCGATCTACTATTTCAAAATACATTCTTCCAAAATAATGTGACTTAAACACACCCGTAATAAAGTTACTCGTAGACTTAAATAAAAAAGTAATGTTATTTAGCATCACTAACGTCAAACATCAGTTTAAGTGGCAACTGTATGGTATTAAATGATATATTATTTAAATATAACATCACATGATTAATTTAATTGAATTCATTAAGTGTGACCATCTAAATTGGTGATATAACACCAATGCTAGATTACAATATTCTGCCCCATTTGGTGGGGATTAAAATCAGATTTTTAGTAATGAGTTTACACTTAAATGAATCTATCATTTAATGTAATATAATTTTCACATAAACTGGTGTTTAACGCCGATGGTCATTAATAGCATTAAACTTAGAGTTTACCCCCAAGAATTCAACCTATATATATGCATTAACATTGATGACGTGATACGAGAGTCATTATATACGAAAGGATGCATGTCCTTATCATTACAAAGAAAGTGAAGGGAATATAGAAATTGGTATCCCCTCATATCGTCATCGTTATGGCACATAAGAAAAAGAAGCTTATGAACTAGGGTTGCTTTACCTCAACCGCAGTCAAGGTCAAGCTTGAGCCTTTCTTGGATTATATGTTAACTAGAAAGAGGGGAAATTGTGTTGGAAATATCGAAGAGGAGAAAAAAGGAAATGGAAACAAGAAATGAAGAATAAGTGTATGAATTGGCTATCGAAACATATTCGGATACTTGGCCGAAATTGATACAAAATTAATATTTTATAATCCAATTTCTAACAATCCTCCACATGAATAAAAATTATCAGAAATACAAATGATAATGCAGACGCTAGTATAGAGTATAGACCGAAAAATATTACATCAGGAGAGGTAGCCTATGGCTTGGAACTTGCCGTAGTGAAATACTATCGAATTTACTTAACTAATTAATGAGCATGACGTCTTGAACTATTAAACTGCTATTGTAAACTAAGACAATGGTACTCACACAATATCTTCCATAACAATTTTAGTTCTCATGGTTGAGTTCATTTTGTCCATGAACCACTCTTAGGTTTTATAAGTGTCTTAGAAAATTTCATTTCAAAATTATCATAGAAAGAGTCTCACTTCACACTTACATAAGTGACCTTCTATTAAGAGTATTCTGCCATACTCCACTTGATTTATTCAAAATATATGAATCATTAAAAGTGTAACTTATTCTCAAACATTCTATAGAAGCACTTTTATTATCATAGGAATGGATATAAAATAACTCCTAAGTGCTTCATGGAATCTTCATAACTTAGATATCTCATTGAACCAAGATATTGAGATCTCCGGTCAACAATGCTGGGTTACCATTATAAAAATTCTTACGTAGTAGGCTTTAAGTCCATTCCCTTCGATATGCAATATATTTGATCTGTAGGTAAACCTTTCCTAAGTGGATCCTCAATTTTTTCCTTAGATTTCACATAATCAATGAAATAATATCATTTGAGATAAATTCCTTAATACTATTATGTCTACGACGTATATGTCAAGACTTACCATTATACATACTGTTTTGTATCTTTCTAATAGCCCATTGACTATCACAATGTATATTAATTGTAGGTGCTGACTTAGGCCAATATAGAATATCCTCCAAGAAGTTGTGACCATTCTGCTTCTTCTCTAGCTTTGTCTAAAACTATACCTCCGATTTTATTATTGATAGAACTATATAAGTTTATTTTAAGAATTTTCATGATATAGAAACACCACCAATGGTAAAAAGCTAACAATTTGTCAACTTGGAATTTTTTTTATCAGTTATACAGCAACATCACAATATCTTTCTAATACAGCTGTATATCTTGTAAAATAAAATCCAAATTTAAGGTAAATCTTAAATATCTAATAAGCTTATTCAATGTCTTCTAATTGTCATTGCTTGTATTACTTGTGAGTCTACTAAATTTATTCACAATATATGCTATAGCCGGTCTAGTGTAGTTTGTAATATATATTAAACTGTCTATAACCTATGAATACTTTAGTTGAACACCGATTCACACTTATTTTTGACTAAGTGTCAACTTAAATCAATTAGGTTTTTACTGGACTTCCTCATATACATTAAATATTTAATGTACGGTCTTAATATAATGAGATTGGGAAATAACAATTACTTTTGATGTTCTACAAATTTTAGTTCCTAATATAACATATGCCACATCCATATCCTTTATGTCGAATTGTTTTGCCAACATTTTCTTTTTGTTCATGATGACTCATAACTATTACCCATAATTAACATGTTATCAACATATAGACATACAATTACACTTTAGCTATGTATTTTATAAATAAACATTTGTCACACTCGTTAATTTTAAAATTATTTGACAATATTAATTTTTCAAACTTTTGGTGTCATTGTTTGAAACTTGCTTCAACCCATATAGGGAATTGAAAGTGAAAACAAGAAAAAAAATTCACTGTATTTTTCATATTGATAATGTACAATACAAAGCTCTTATATATAGTAGAGAAAAGAAATGAAATAAACCTCTAATCAATTTACAATATTCTATCTATGATAAGTAAAATCTTCAACAATCTCCCAAATTATATTCCCAATCAATTCGGGATTTCCAACACTCCATCTCAAATTGGATCATAAATATTGATCATATCAAACTTGGAGATAAAATCATCGAATTTTTGTTTTAGTAGTTCTTTGGTGAAGATATCTACTTTTTGTGCCTTGTGGGAATACAGATCATACAAATAGTGCATTTCTCAACCTTTTCTATGATAAAGTGTTTGTCCACATGTATATGCTTAGTTCGATAATGTTGAACTGATTAAAAGAAATGATGATAGCTGCTTTATTGTCACAATAGAGTTTGATTGGCAATTTTATCGTGATACGTAATTCTTTCGGGAGCTTTCTCAACTACAGTCCTTCACATATTCATTGTGCGACAACTTTGAATTCAGCTTCAACACTACTTCTGGCTACCACATTTTGTTTATTGCTTCTGCAAGTTACCATATTTTTCTATACAAAGGTACAGTAACCAGCAGTAGATCTCTTATCATCAATCAATCGTGACTAATCCGCATCTATATAGATTTTAACTTCTTTTCTTTCACCCCTTTTGAAGATCAGTCATTTTCTTGATGAACCCTTAAGATGCCTTCCACTTTCCTTCGGGGAATGCATGTGTTGGCTAACCTGACTAACAACAAATGAGATGTCTGGCTTGGTGTGTGACATGTAGATAAGTTTTCCCACTAATCTTTGTTATCTGTCGACTTCTACTTGAACTTCTTCATTTCAGTTTTCTTTCCTTCATCCACATATTTATCGCTCGGTTTTCATCCAAGCATGCTAGTTTCAATTAGAAGATCAATAACATATTTTCGTTGTGATAAACTTATCCCTTGTCTTGATCTAGCAATTTCCATTTCTAAGAAATATCTCATTGGTCCCAGGTTTTTTACTTCAAATTCAGTGGCAAGGTTTTTCTTTAATCTCTCCACTTCTACTATATTATCACCTGTAAGAATAATGTCAACGATATAAACGATAAGAATCGTTTTCGTACCATCTTCAAAATTTTGAAGAAACATAGTGTGATCTGAATGCCCTTTGTGATATCCTTAACTTTTCAACACTTTTGCAAATATGTCAAACCATGCTCTCTGTGATTGTTTGAGTCCATATAAATACTTCTTAGTTTACATACTCGATTTCTTTCATTTACCTTGTAAAAGCTTAGTGACATGTCATGAATACTTCTTCTTCCATTTCTCCATTTAAGAATGCATTTTTAATTTTGAGCTGTTGAAGTGGCCGTCCATATTTGCTGTTGGTGATATAAGAACCCGAATTGTATTCAGCTTTTTCTACTGGTGCAAATGTTTCTGTGTAGTCAATGCAATAGGTTTGTGTGTATCATTTTGCAACCAACTAAGCTTTATAACTTTATATTGTCCCATCGACTTTCTATTTCAAATTGAAGACCCATTTGCATCCAACATGTTTCTTCTCTTGTGGCTAGTCTATCACTTTCCAAGTTTCTTTTTTTTATCCAATGCTCACATTTCTTTTAATACTGCTTCTCTCCATTTTGAAAGTTCTAGGCTTCCTACATATTTCTTGGAATCGTTGTCCTGTCAAGGTAAGATGTAAAAGCACAAAATTCTACAGATATGGCATCATAGGATATGAATTTTAAAATAGGATGGAGTGTACATAACTATTTTTGTTTTCTAAGAGCAATGGGTAAGTCAGCATCATAAATTTCTGATACTTTCTGAGGGTCTAAATCTACCATAGGTTTGGACTCTCTTGGTGCTTCAGATATGAGATTCTCTGAGTACTTTGACTTTTGCTTTCTGGAGTAAATTAGTATTTCCTTATCGTTTTGTTTTTCTACATCATCTCCCCTTAGATTCAAGTTTCCTTTTGTTAATGGCATGTCAATTGGTGAAATAGGTGACATATCAGTTGGTGGAATAGGTGTTGGTGGAATAGATTACATATGTTCACGAGTGGAGAGACTGAGGCCAAGAAACTAATCTTCATATGAGATGTCTTCCTGAAGAGAGGCGTTCTTAAGGTACGGGGTATTTTCAAAGAAAGTGACATCAAAGCTTACAAAGATCCATTTTGTGGAAGGATCATAGCATTTGCAGCCTTTTGTGTAGGAGAATATCCAATTAGAACATATTTAATTTATCGGTGATCAAATTTACTTTTGTGATTAGAGTGAACATGAACGAATGTGGTGCATCTGAACACTCTCAGGGATAGATTAGAGTTGAGACAAGAATTTGAGAAATATTTCTGAAATTTTGGAGAGATATTTCAAAGTTTAGGATACAGCTATACTTCTCGTTGATTGTATAGGTAGTTATAAGGATCGCAACCCCCCCCCCTCTCGCGAACATTTTTGGCATGTTCATAGAAAATATTAAGGCACGAACAACTTCTAGGCCATCTCTATCTTTTCGTTCGACAATACCATTTTCTTGAAGAGCGTCGATGCAAGAATTTTGATGAATTACACCATGAGCTTGTAGAAAGTTTCTCATGATTTTATTGAAGTATTCTGTGCCATTGTCGGTGTGTAAAATTTGAATTTGTGTTTGAAATTGCGTTTGAATCATAGAGTGGAAGTTGATTAACACAAAACGAACATCGGATTTTTCTTTTAGTAGGTAAATCCAACATATTCGAGTGTGATCGTCAATGAATATAATAAACAATTTTACATGCTTACTGTTTGGGACTCGTGAGGGACCCCATACATCACTGTGAATCATAGTAAATGACTTTGATAGTTTGTATGTGGATTTTGGAAATGATGTATGTTGATATTTTGCATGTTCACAAATTTCACATTGAGGATTGACTGACTTTTTATTCAAAAAAATAGAAGGGAAAATACGTTTCAAGTATTAAAAGTTGGGATGACCCATTCTAAAGTGTCATAACATAATTTCACTATTTCTAAGGAAAGACGTAGAATCACAAACTTTAATTTGACACTTTTTACTCACAGCAACCTCTTCAAAGTAGTAGAATCCTTCACTTTCCTTAGCATTGTCAACTGTCTTTCCCAATTATAAGTCCTGAAAAACACAGTAAGATGGAAGAAATGTAGCTGAGCAATTGAAAGTTTTTGTTAACCGGTTTATAGATAATAAATTGCATGATAAATTTGGAATATGTAGGATAGATTTTAAAGTTATAAAATCGGAAATTTGAATACTCCATTTTCCTGTGACATTGGATAGGAAACTATTTGCAATTTTAACCTTAAGATTGCCAACACATGTTGAGTATGAAGTGAATAGGTGGTAGGAGTTCGCCATATAAGCAGAAGCTCCTGAGTTAATGACCAATGGCATTTTAGTTTGAATTGTGGATTTTAAAGCTCTCAAAAAATAAACTATGTAGGCTAGTGAACTTGAAAGATTATTTGTGGAGGTAGAGAACATTTTGTAGAGTTACTCTATCTACTCAGGATTAAAAACACCACTGGACCCCTTTGTTTTTTATGTTGAATAATCAACAGATACTTGATAGCTACGATTTCTGTTACTTTGCCTTGGTTTCTAATCGGCCGACTTTCCATGAAGGTCCCAACATGTGTATCCTTTGCATCCTGACTTGTGACAGTGTTCACACCAGGGTTGACCCTTTTGTTTTGAGCTTGACCTACTTGTTAAACCTTTTTTATATAAGCCCATTCCTCGAGGCCCAACATTAGAGCAATTAAGTCCAATATTAGATGCAACCTTATTTTGGAAATTCAGTGGACCAATTTTAAAAGTTGAAGACCCATTACTTGGAGGTCCAAGCCCTTTCATTTTCGAAGGGGAATTGTGTCGGTTGAGGCTGGCATCTTAGTCTCTCTGATCAGGTACCCAAGTTTTGATTTTCCATCAATGATTAGTTTGATAGATTGAGTGCACTCTATAATTTTTTCCGTCCAATTTTTCTTTCGTGAGTTGAAAGGATAAACTTTCAATTCTTCCACTCACGGCAAATGTAGCTTATATTTCTTCATTGAGAAATTCAGTGGTCATTGACCCTCTATTATTAGTTGTTGTTTTTGTTATTGGAACGGCTCTGATACATGAAGGTGGAAACGGTAAAAAGTTATTTCACTGTACTTTCATATTGATAATGTACAATACATAACTCATATTTATAGAACAGGAAAGAAATAAAAGAAAGGAAATAAATCTCTAATTAATTTACAATATTCTAAATAAAATCTTCAACAATCTCCCTAATTATATTTCCAATCAATTTGGGATTTCCAAAAGAATTTAACGAGTTTGAACACTTTCTTTTCTTGTTTAAGAGCAATAAATCCTTTAGGTTGCTCCATATATATATAGTTCTTCTTTTGACTCCCATTCGAAAATGTTATTTTAACGTACAAATTTCAAGATTGTGAAGTAAAACAAGTGCAATCAAAACTCTAATTGAAGTGAGTTTTATCACTGGTGAGTATTTATCGAAGAAATCAAGGCCTTCCTTTTGTCAATAGCATTTTTGCGACCAACCTAGTTTTGTATTTATCAATGGATCTATCTGATTTCAATTTCTCCTTGAAGATCTATTTACACCATAAAAGCTTAATTGCAGGTGGGAGATCAATCAATTCCCATGTATGGTTTTGCATTATGGAATATATCTCACCATTGATAATATCTTTTCAATACAGTGCTTCCGAAGTAGACATTGCTTCATTAAATGTATTAAGATCATATTTTACCATATAAATTAGAAAATCAGGACCATAAGATGTAGATGTTCTAGCCTTTTTACTGTGCATTGCTTTTTCATCACTTGGAGAATGATAGATATTCGTCTTAAACTTCTTGGTGTAAATGTGTGTGAATTGCAAATTATATTTTGAATACTTTAACTAAAGTAAAACAAAAGAAACCTTACTTGGAATTACAATCTGAATGACAAAAGAGGCTAGAGTTTAACACTGTGTCTTTAAGACGAATTTGTCATGTCAAGGTGCTTATGGAGTCTTGGCAATCGTTTTCCAAGATATTACGGCTTCTCCTCGCAGTAGAAGTGCTTCAAATTTCAAGGAATCAATGAACCCCCTATAATTTTGGAGTGCGTTGATGCACTGTAATCAAATCATATGAATTAGAACGAATTTAGACCACCAAGGGAGCCTCATTTATAGAGGTTGATGGGTTGTGGCCAGAGAGACACGTCCTAAAATTTAGCGTGTTTCACTAAGAGACATAGCTCTTCAAATGCTCGCTGACTGCTTGATCCACCACTCGATGTATTATTCAAAGACTTGGCTGCTTGCTGTGTGCGAGGCGGTCATCCAAGTTGTCAAGTGATATCACCAATTTTCCATTTTTACAACCTAACTTTGGATTTCAATTTCTTATTCATCCAAAATTGATTTTGTAAATCCAAATATATCATGATTATCTATTTAATGAGTATAACAAGTTAGTTTATTCATGTAAGTGAATTGACTATCTTAACCTATCGGAATACTTGATCAAAATTGATACAAAATCAACGTTTTATAAACCAATTCCAACATTTCCTACGTGTAATTATTTTTTTGAAAAAAGAAATAATAGGGTATACATGCTGTTCAAGAACATGGTGTCTTATCCCTTTGGTGATGCATAGATTAAGTTAGAACATGTACATAGTACAAATAAGAAGATCAACTACTCGTGGAAGAAGATATCAATTATACTATCAGCGAGCATGACTGATTCACATTATCCAAAAGAAGATGGAAATCATGTTGTTGAAAACATTTTCACATGAGATAAAGGACAATAAAGTGAATCTCATATGCGTACATTTAATTCACATCATACGAAAAGATAAATAGCATTATTCTATTATTTCGAGCATAAAAGTGCGAGTTCCACCGCTGTTCATTTTTCGAAAGACTATAGTTTGAATTCTTTTTTAATTTTTTAACTTTTAATTGAATATTTTTACCACCAAACCGGTGCAAATCCCAAGTCTGGCTGTCCAGGCCGACACAATCCATGTTAGACGTAATGTTAAATTTGATGGGTTGGTTTGCTCGTTAAATGGTTGGACTGCGGATCGACTTGGGCTCTTTCAACCTGCTCAACTCCGTTCCTACAATTATTATTATTTTTTTTTAAATTTCCACTGAAAAACCTTGGGGGAATTTGGAAATTTGTTTGGTTGGTGGTGCAGATTGTTATGTTTGTTGGGAGTGCTTTGCAAGGCAAGCGTGTTTCTTTCAAGTAAAATAGACACGCCATCCTCTTGATTGTGTTGAAGAATATTTGGGAAAATAATAAATATTGTCTAGCAAATTTTGACAATATTAAGGAAGTGGAGAAGTTGAAATTTAAGCATCTATATATATTGGATATCATATACATACTGAACCATAGAAGTATAATGGAATATAAGAGTCATAACTAAAACTTGAAAATTCAGAACAATAAATAAATTATTTTTCTAAAGGGACAAATTTGGACATTTAAATTGAGATTATAACAAGAAAAGGAGTAAACTTTTCCCATTCTCGCAGTACTTTCGAGGAAAAAATACCGTGAAAATGTCGAATCTGTGAACAGTAAATTTGTTGGAAATCTGAGACATCAATTGTATGTTTTCTTTATCATGCAATTTATTATTTAGGGGTATGTTTGAGCCACGTTATTTTGGAAGAATGTATTTTGAAATAGTAAATTGATGGAGAATGGTGGTTGAAAAAGAAGGAAAAGTTATTGATGGGATGGAAAATATTATTTTATTGAATAATGTGTGGTTGAAAATGAGTAGAAAAATGAAAATGAAAAATTAGGGTGTGTTTGAGGCACATTATTTTAGAAGAATGTATTCTAGAATAGTGGATTGATGGAGAATGTGTGGTTGAAAAAAAAGGAAAAATTATTGATATGATGAAAAATATTATTTTATTGAAAAATGTGTGGTTGAAAATGAGTAGAAAAATAAAAATGAAAATTTTAATGATGTATAATGCATTTTGGAATTGTAGATTGATGGAGAATGAGTGGTTAAAAATTAAGGAAAAGTTTTGGATTTGCGTGTAATATTATTTTATTGAATAACGTGTGGTTGAAAATGAATAGAAGAATGAAAATGAAAATTTTAAAGTGTACCAAACAGGGACTTAATGTGTACCAAACAGTGCTAAAATCAATTTGTTTTTCTTTAATAAAGCAGATGAAGTCAAAAAGACTGAAGACTCGGAAAGGTCCAATAAGAAAAGACTCCTTCTTAGTTAAGATACTTGTACAGTCACTTGACCTATTTGAAATCGAAAAAGAGAGGAAAAAAAAAATAAAAAAATAGCCAAAACGAAAGGATTCCATTCACTTATATCATAATTCTCATTTCTATTGTTGCAAGGATTCTGCAAAATGGCAAATGAATCAAAGGAACCTTTGTCTGATTATTTTAATGAATCATTTGATCTTTCCTGCGATGATTTTTACTTCTCTTTGCTATTCAACGAAGAAGGCGAAGGCGAAGACGAAGAAATGATTCTTCCTGTTTCAGATTCTTTATATGCTGAAAAATTGCAGCTCCAAGAATCCATCATGGCCTCATTAATCAGTTCTCAGAACCCAAAAAATGATCCGATTTCTGAAACAGTTGTTGGGGAATCATCGAGACGATTCTGCAAAATATGTATAGGAAGCAAGGAAACTGATGAGATGTTTACAATTCCGAGCTGCAATCATCAGTTTTGTGCCGACTGCATTCGCGAACATGTAGCAATAACAATCCAAGAAACCGGGGTTGTAAAGTGCCCGGAGTTGGACTGTAGAGCCACTCTTGACATTGATGCTGGTAGAGAGATCATGTCTAAGGATGTTATTACAACATGGGAGGATGCCCTATGTGAGTCACTCTTTCCTCCTTCGCAAAAATTTTACTGTCCGTATAAAGATTGTTCAGCTATGCTGGTTAAGGATAGCGATGAGGTTATAAGGGAGTCAGAGTGTCCTTTTTGCTGGAGATTGTTCTGTGCACAGTGCAATGTGTCATGGCATTCAGGAGTTGAATGTGAAGAGTACCAGAGGATGAATGAGAATGAAAGAGGGAGAGAAGATTTGATGGTCATCGAACTTGCTAAGCAGAAAAACTGGCAGAGATGTCCTGAGTGTAAATTCTACGTCGAAAAAACTGAGGGCTGCTTGCATATCAGTTGCAGGTTAGTATGTTTGATACTTCTATCTAAGATTAATTAACGAATGCTCGTTATTTTTCAGTCATTATTTCATAACAAAATGTTAAAAAGTAAGTATGATGATAATGCATCAAGACGTAATAGAAGATGGGGTGCCTCCTCATGACTAGAGTCGAACCACAGTGTACGAAAAACATAGGTCTTCATTTATAACTGATTTTCCATGGGGATCAATTATTGTGTTGAATATAGATTAATAGCATTGATGTTTGGTACTTCAAATCTTGAAACATATTCTCCTATACATTCAGGTTGATGACAAATGTAGGTTTTTTCTAGGTGGGGAAATTGAGGTTGGGCTCCCTAATCATTTAATCAGTATGGTTTTGGATCTTTAACCTCCAAAAGTGATGTTCTCAAAGTCCAATTGATTTAAACCTATGAATCCAGGTTCGCACATGACGGTGTGGATGTTAAAATTAGATGCGACTTTCATGAGATTTAAACATGTAAAGCTAAATTCAAACCACTTAATGTCCAGCTTTAGGTCACGTGAAAGTCACGTGCGATATTAACGTCCCTTTTTACTGTTTCCATTGCGAAGGAATCTATATTCACAAATTTAAATAGGTCGGGGACTCTACGTAAAGGGTTTGGGAGCCCAAGTCTAGTTTTTGCATCTAGGTCTTAGTCATACACTTTAGGCCATGAATGCGATTTGCGCAACCAAGACCCATCCCATGAAGCGTAAACTACGTTCCAAGAATCAGTTACATGAACCCTTTTTCACCAAGCCTTATTAATTGCTGCATTTCTTTTGGTGATGCCACAGATGTAGTTTTGAATTCTGCTATGCATGTGGAGCATCATGGACTTCTAATCATGGTGGTTGCAGACCATAATGACAATCAAGAATCAAGATGGTGGCACTTGGAATACTCAATAGAGTTCAGAGTTAAATATTTTCAATTCCATATAAGGTCACGATTGATATTGTGATTTGCATTAAGTGATAAACTAGATATTCTAAATCTTTTGTTTTATCGATTCAAAATTGAAAAACAAAAGTGTTGCGGTGTTTATTTATTAATACTATGCTTTTATATGTACTTAGAATCTTGTTTCGTTTTGTTTGTGATTTCACTTAATTTGTAGCCCTCTTTGCCTTCCCCAATAATTATTCAGTAATACGGACAAGTCTAAAATATAAGTTTAAAGTTCAAACTGAGACAAGTCCGAAGAAAATGTAGGCTTCGTTTCGTAAATTAATAAATGGTTTACAATGAAATTAGCAGTGAGATTTATTTGTATGAATAATAACGAGTATTGATTATAAATGAACAATTAAAATTAATATTTGATTTTGATTGAATTTACCCATTCAGTAGGGAGATCTACAAAATGTGTGAATAATAATGAATATTGGTTATTTATACATAATTGCAATTGAGATCCCAAATCTTTAATAATGAATATTGGTTATAAATATTTGTTTTTTTTTTTTT
>CAIGRP010036716.1:0-33282 GCA_903798385.1 Fraxinus cuspidata
TATATATATATATATAAGAATTGAATTCTCATAACTTATGCCAAGTTACCTAATTCACATTTAATTAAAGTAAAAATTAAGTTCATTCCATATTCTAATAATACGGAAATCACATAATCTCTTCCTTATCTAAACATGGCAATTTCATGATCATTTATTTACCAAAATTTGAAATCCAAAAGTGCACATTGAGTCCTTCAACTATGTAAAGTTTTCAATTTGGCCCCTTAACTTTTATCAATGACTGTACTAAAACTTTCGGGATATCATAGAGCAGGTCAATCCCCGGAATGACCAAAGGAATGATCACCCTCCTTGTCCCTGTCCCCACCTAGGTGAGTTCAACAGTCTAGGCGTGAGGAGGCAAGGTAACCTTGCCAAGAAACATCCCTGCAATGGAGGAGAGAGCGTAATAGAGAGAGACCTAGAGGAGAACAACGCTAGCGCAGAGATCCCTTGGCTAATGTGAATGAAGGCCTATCCAAGAGATAAACTAAGTTTTTGGAAGACCCTACGTTGGCGGCGAAGTAAGGAACTCCCAAATGAACTACACAAAAGAGGCAAAAGACCTCCCAATGGCTAGCTACACAATCAACAACAGTTCTCGGAGAAGATAATTATCGCCTTTTTCTTTCACTTAGGAAAATACCGTGGGTGTACACTACCTCCATTGTGAAGCCCTTGTAGAAAGAGAAGTTGTGGCTCGTAATAGGTTGAAACAGATGCTAGTAAACAATGGTAGTTTTGTCAACATTCTCTTTGGAACCACTTTTGATAAAATGATCGTGAATCATGAATTGACTCCCATCAACACCCCATTATACGATTTCACAGGGACATCATCTCAAGAGGAAAAATAACTTGTGCAGTGGAAATGGGTGAACACCTCAAACATCTCTTAACTTCATGAAATATTTGGTGGTAGATAATCGATCCGCCTACCACGGGATACTAAGAAGACCAACCCCTAAAAGATTTATGACCTATCACGTCCATTCACCACCTATGATTGAAGTTCTCAACTGAACGCGGAATAGTTACAATAAGAGGTGACCAGATAGGGTGCATGAGTGCTATCTAAATTCAATAAGGAAAGCCTAGCCCAAGGTCGTCAATGTGGCACTAATGGAATTTGACTTGATTGATGCTCGTAAAGTCAGACCTTTGAATAAGAAGACATCGAAATGACGAATGCCCTTGAACAAGGGGTCATATTTGATGAGTTGGACCCTTATGTTATTGAGATTGACTCAAAAACAATCCCAGTGGAAGAGCTGGAGGGTTTCCAAGTGGTCAGGACCCCACCTAGGCATTGTAGGTGGGAAAAGACCTACAACCTAAGGCTAAAGGAAAACTCAAGGACTTCTTATGCAAAAACCTTAATTTTTTTACTTGGAGGCACGAGGAAATGAATGGTATTGACCCAAGGGTTAGTTGTTACCACTTGAAAATTGATCATAAGGTCATCTCGCATGTAGAAAGGAAGGGCCCTCAACCTGGAGAGGTATGAGGCCTTAAAGGAGGAAGTATAGACATTGATAAGCAATGGCTTCATTGAGGAGACTATTTACCTCGAAATGGCTCTCCAATCCGATCTTTGTGCAGAAGCACAATGGTAAATAGAGGGTATGCATTGACTTCTAAAATCTTAATCAAACTTGCCCTAAGGACAGTTTCCATCTTCCAAGGATAGAGCAACTTGTGGACTCTACCACCAGGTACTAATTGTTGAGTTTTGTGGATGCTTATTTAGGTTATTATAAAATTCTCATGCACCCAATGGACCAAGAAAATACCTCTTTCATTACCGATATAGGCCTTTATTGTTACAAAGTGATGCCCTTTAGATTGAAAAATGTCGAGGTTGCCTACCAAAGACTTGTTAACAAGATGTTTGCTGACCTCATTGGCAAAACAATGGAGGTCTATGTGGATGACATGCTCGTGAAGAGCTTGAAAACAAAGGACTATGTAAAGAACCTAGAAGAAACTTTCCAAATTTAACGGAGGTATAAGATGAGCTTAAATCCCTTAAGTGCGCATTTGGTGTCGCTTTCGATTTGTTCCTAGAATAGATGGTTAACCACATGGGCCTAATGGCCAATCCAAAGAAGATCAATGTCCTGATGGAAATAAGGTCCCCTCAAAATCCAAAGGAGGTGTAAAACCTAATTGGGCATGTGGCAACCATGCGAGGAATTGAGGATCAAGAAACAGAAACATCACCATGCCCAAGCAAATGATCAGGTAGAGGCCGTTAACAAAACCATAAAGTACACCTTGAAAAGAAACGTCGATGCCTCCAAGGGAGCGTGGGTCGACGTGTTACCTCAAGTACTATAGGCCATCCGGACCACAAGCCGAACCGCCACTAAGAAAACCCAATTTCTTTATGGCCTATTGCATCGAGGCTATGAGTTCGGTGGAGGTAGGGTTACCCTCTTCCCACCGGTTGCACTTCAACAAAATATCCAACGACGAGTTAAGAAAACGTGAGCTCGATTTCCTCAATTAAAGGAGAAATGAATCTCAAGTGAATTTGGCCACCATTAGCGGAAGATGATTAGTTAAGAAGAGTTCATTTTGAATAAATGACCTAGTGCTTCAAAGAGTCTTCATTTCCTCAAAAGAACCAGGAGTAGGTACACTGGGTCCCAACTAGGAAGGCCTATATTGCATTATGGAAGAACTGCAATCTGGAACTTACAGAATAGAAGTCTTGGGTGTGAAGGCACAATCTCATTCGTGGAATATAGAGCACCTCAGAATATACTACCAATGAATTAACTAAATAGTTAGAAGATCTTTCCCAGCCTATATAAATATTTCAAGTGATTTAATAAAAGCACATTCCATTTAAAAGGCTCTCAAATCACATACCTTATATGACAAAGTTGAACGTGATGGGAGAAACCCCTATATAGATGAACTATTCACCATGTAGAGAAGTGTGGGTGCCACGAAGAAGATGGTCGGATCCCAAATGGGATGACCTCATTAGTTCTCTAAAGCGTACAACATGTCTCCCATGACAAAGTTGAACGTCATGGGAGAGTCCTTACATGGATGAATTATCCACCATGTACAGAAGTTTGAGCACCTCAGAGAAGAGGGTCAAATTCTAAAGGGGACAACCTTAAGAATTCTCCGAAGCGTATAGCACATGTCTTCCATGATGAAACTGAACATCATGGGAGAAGTCCCTATATAGATAAATCATCCACCATGTAGGAAAGTATGGGCACCTTGGAGAAAAGGGTCGGATCCAAGAGGGGATGACCTCAAGAATTATTTGAAACGTACAGTACATGCCTCCCATTACGAAACTGAACGTCATGGGAGAAGCCCCTGTATGGATAAACTATCCACCATATAGGGAAGCATGGAGGCTTTGGAGAAGAGGGTCAGATCCCAAAGGAGATGACATCGAGAATTCTCTGAAGCATACATGACACGCCTCTCATCACGAAACTAAACGTCATGATAGAAGTCCTTATATGGATAAATCATCTACCATGTAAGGAATCGTGGGCACCTTAAAGAAGAGGATCATATTCCAAAGGGGACGTCCTCAAGAGTTTTTTGAAGCGTACAACACATGCCTCCCACGACGAAACTAAATGTCATGAGAGAAACCCCTACATGGATGAAACATCCACCGTGTACAGAAGTTCCAAAAAGATTGAAATAACTTACAAGAGATGGTTTGTCCACATTTAAAGTATTAGTTTCAACAAATTGTTGTTGGGCAACAACCTAGCACTTCTAGTTGTGCAGAGAGCCCAATTAATGTGTAGCTTTATCGATACTTTAAATATTTAATTCAGATTAGCTTGAATGTTCGATTGTACGATTATATGCATTAGTTGAGGTCATCACACTTTATAAAAATGTATAGATAGAAATTATCTTCCAAAGTAAATTTTATTAATAATTGCATGATGTACAATTAGGAGCTTCAGCCATTACACAGAAATAATCCTATATACTATGCCGATGGTGCTTGGAAGCCTAATGCCTCAGTAGTAGGTGCCTCAGCAACATGAGCTTCTTAGTCCTAAACGTCTTCTTCGAGAGCTCCCTCTTGGTTGACTTCTGTAGCATCCATCTACATTCATCATCAGTGGGATTTGGGTCATTTCTTCCAAGAATTCTGTCCTCAGTTCGGCAACATCAAGTTCTGGATAAATCTCCCTACCCTATCCACCACCTCAACATAGGAGAACCTCCACCAATATACACCGAAGCGTTGATATTTTTTTGTCAAGTGTAAGTTGGCAATGTAGTCTTTCATCGTCTCCACACTTACCTACTGAGCATCAGCCCTGGCCTGTTGTGTCTCATTTACATAGTACTGCATTTGGGACTCTAAGAACCCAACTGCATCATTTAGGTTAATATTTTCTAGGTTGGTATTCTCCAGAGCTTCGGCCGCAAGCTTGTGATGGTTGTTTAACGTCTCTATCTTTTTTTGTTAAGGAAGCAACTTCACACCAAGACTCGTGGACCTCTTTCTTTAGAGATTTGATCTCAACTAAGGTAGAATCCAACTTAGCTGCCTACTCAGCACGCTAGTCCCTCGATTCCTTATCTACAGCCTTGACCCTTTTGGCATTCTCATCCGCAATGGCCAATTTTTTAACCAACTCTTGATTGCGCGTTTGAATGTCCTTTAGGACCACTTGACACTCAAGGGTGACCCCAAAAGCCTGGTACTTTAGCTTAACAAGGTCGCTATCAGATCTACCGCATCATAGGTAAAAACGTAGTTCTGCCACCTATCAGTCCAGATTTTATAAAAGCTAGCAGCAGCATGTTGGACTTCTGGTTGCAGTAAGTCCAAAACTGATGGGGAAATCTCCTTATCTTACCTTTCTAAAAACCTCTTTGACTTTTTAGGGGTTCTCACCGCCGATGTTTTCTCCATCGCCTCAGAGGTCTGCTTTAACTCCTTTGCAACCTCTTCATTGGCCTCTCTAGCCTTTTGTGCATTTTCAGTGGAGAAAGATGGCAATATCAGCTTCGGAGGTGGTGGGGATAGAGTCAATTGAGTCGTTGAGGCACCCGAAGTGCTAAACTTTCCAGCAGCAGAGTTGGTGCTATGGGAAAGCTTCATCTTTTTCTGAGGCTCCTTCCTCATTTTTTCTTTATCCTTGTCTTTCTCATTCTCCTGGGGCACCCCTTCGTCACTGTTCTCAGCATGCTCACTACTGAGATTCTCAAGCTTCCTTCTAATATGCTTGGTAGCACCAAAGATGGGCTTCAAAGCCTTGGAGTTCATAGTAAAAGTGGCCCTCAAGATGGAAGCCATATCAAGGGTGGGGCAATTTTTTCCAAAATGTTTTGCAAGAACAACAATACTATGTTAATTTTATTGGTATGTCAAGGAAAATTTTTTACGATCGATGAGGTGGTCGAAGTGGCGTGATCTTTGGGGACGTCGATATATGTTCACGATGACGTTCTACTGAACTTGGGACAGCTCGAAGCAGTGTCCTGAAACTGCAAAGGAAACATCATTAGTCACAATCATCAAAATAAGAGAAGAGTTCAAAAGAAAGTTGCTCACGAGCTTCAGAATACTGGGCCGGCACTGTGACAGCTAGGACCTTATCTCCCTCAACGATTTGCCATTTACCCTTAGCCCAAAATCAGGATTTTTCCACCCTTTGATAGAGGATGGCAAACCCGTCCCAGTGGGTCACATAATACCACATCTTCGACTCCCCATTCCCAAGTATATGAAGCTGGAAAATGGCTTGGAAGATGTGCAAAGGTATATCCTCACCAAGCAAGGTCTCATTCTAAAGGAAGTAAGCCCCTATCAACTGACTCTATCCATGGTAAAAGTTAGGTCGAAACCAACATATAGGTCCTCAACACTGCCTAAAAATGGGTATAAAAGTAGACGTAGACCTGCTTTAAATAGTTATTCACTGACAGCCATACATCCCGGCCTCGGATAACGGGTACCTTTGTTGGCCTCGGGTACTAGGGGCTCTATCGAATCTGGGACCTTATATTTCTCCCAAATTTCAACCAACCTTTAAAAGGTCATAACATAGGCAATCATTGCAGCCTCACATCAGACTCACCAGGCAATGCATGTTCCCAACTCATGCAATGCTTACACTAGATTCAGGGATTGCCACTTCAGAACTCCCACCACTACCACTCAAACCATAAGCCATTGAAGTGATAAAATTATGAAACAAAAACCGACCGAAGAGTAGGGAATTACCTAATTGAAGAAGAAGAAGAAGAAGAAGAAGCTCTAAGAACGTAAGATCGCCAAGGACAAAAACTGTCGGAGAATTTTAGAGTGCAGAAAAGATTCAAGAATTTTGCGAAGGTAAAAAAACTATAAAAATTGGCCAAAGTTTGGCTTTTATAGGCGACAACAATGCACAACCACCAGATCTAGATCCATTTAATCTAAAGCGTGTTGACCTATGATTGATCTCATGTTTTAATTATAACAAACAAATTGTTATATCTGTAGCAATTGTATTCAAGTCTTCATAGCCAGTATGACCAAATTGATCAATTGAAGACAAAATAATTGCAACCAAAAGACTCGCAATTTACGATCAAAGAAAATCGTGATGGAAGCCGAACAATCACGTCAAATCAATCGAAGCATTCAGGACGAATCAATCATTCATTGAAAATATTAAACTTAGATTTTTAGAATCAATATGTAAAGGTAAAATGCTTTAATTCTTAGCAATGAATCACTAAAAGTTCAAAAGTTAAATTTTTATGCACGAAATAAATTATTCAAAAAAAAAAAAAAAACGCTTGCATAAAAAATATTTTCAAAAAGAGAAAAAAAATCTTCACTTGATTTTTAAATATTTTACCAATATCACTTAATTTGAAAAGTTAAATGAAAATGTCCTTCAAAAACCTACACTTTTTAAAATTATCAAGAAAAGAAAAATTCGGAAAAATTTTGTCTCAGCCGACGTCCGGTTCGTCCAACGGTCAAATTTTTTACCATTTTGAATTCTGACGTACAACGGCTAGTTTAGTCGTCTGGTTCAATAGGCAGAGACGTCCGGTTGGTCATAAATTTTGGCATTTTGACTGCTATAAATATCACTTTACTTTACATACAATATAACACTTTTAAGAGCATTTAAGTGAGATATTCTTGAGCAAAACTATATTAATTTATCTTTCTCAAATAATTTATTTTGAAAAACCTTTTGTTGAATTAACTTTTGAAAATCATTTTACTCATCGAAGTTTTTTTCACCTAACACTCGAACTTCATTCATTATTATTTAGTAAAGTATTATCCTATTTCTCTCTTGATACTTAATTTAATCATATTATTTATTAAGAAAGAAGTTTAAAATTGTAAAATCACTTTTGTATTAAATTTATAGGACGTGTTGAGGTCCCGTAAAGCTTAACATTATATAAGAATCGATGCCCGTTATTTGTAAGTTACCGAAAGTGTTGTAAAGGATTGGATTGCACCACAAGACAACCAACATAGTGAAAAGACCTTGCCCATGATGGAGAGCTTGGTAACGGAGGACGTAGATCAATGTTTTGGATCGAACCTTCATAATTATATCGTTTGCATTCTCTCTTTCTTTTGATTATTGCATTTACATTTGCGCTTACTATTTGAATTTATTGATTTGGTCTTTACTTGCTTGTGTTTATATTAATTTTTCGAAAAAATTTTAAATAACCAATTTACCCTCTCCTGGTTAGCCATTCTTGGGCCTTCAAATCGTCCTTTGTCAACTTTATTTGGGGCGTTCAATTCAAAATGTTTGTATCATCTACACTTCAAATTAATGCGTGTTTCTCATGCACGCGCTTCAGCGCGTCAGCCTCAAAACGCGACAACCTGACCATCATTACGCATTCAATAGATTGATGTGACCTCTGTAATGAGTAATATGTTAGTTTTGTCAACGTAAGTTGTAGTGTGGCTGCCCCTCCTTTTAGAGCATTAAATGCACCACAGGTTAGGATAGTCAAATTGATGCCTAGGATTTGTATTATTGAATGGGCAATGCAAATATATCAATTTAAAGCTACAAATCTTCTCCTTTTGAGTTGAATCTATAATTTTTAGAGTTGGATGTTTGATTTTACTTTTTAGTTTGTGTATTGTTGATTATTCTTTTTCATGTAGTCCTACTCATATATGTGACCAGAACCCAAACATTTGTCTTGCATTGTAAAGCTTCTCTCCAAAGCATCATTGAATAGTAATTTGTCCAAACATGTTGGAATTAACTTGCGTGAACGCAAGTGGTCCGATATCTTTTTGTCCATGTCAACGATACAAAAAAGAGGTCAATAGGTACCGAGAAAATTCAGATGAAGATGAAGAAGAGACTGGAATAGTTAGATGATCTCGTTTACTGCCTCTGTTCAAACTATTCATAAATTTGTTCATAAGTCTTTAGGTAGCTTTGAACCAAGAATAGATGGACCGGTAAATAAGATCAAAGAGAATGATCTATAAACTCTATATTTTGATTCGTGTGAAAATTTTAATAAGGGGTAAGATAAGACTTGAGCTTTAGAGACTTCAGTGTTGGTGATACAGGACTAAAGAAGTGTTGCTAAATCTAAGACCACTACATGCAAAACTTGCTAGAAAAAAAGATGGTCAAATTGACATTCTTGTCCTGGAGATCAATCAATCAAAAGAATAGTGAAGCATCTTACAATTCTCAATTATTGAAAAAAAAACACTGATAATAAATATGCTACGGGTTATGTTGAAAATATTGAAGTCAAGAAGACAAGATGGTAATCTTTGTAAGAGAAATGGATTCTACTACCTAAACTGCCAACAAATAAACCCAATAGAAATGGTATCCTAAATGTTCAAACTGATGTTGTTGGAAAATAGTTATAAAAAGATGATTTTATCAATCTTTGACCAAATATTTGGATGGATCCAGCTACTTGAATTTGAAAAGAATGAGTCAAACACGTTCTACTTCTCAAATAGAGGAGTTTGGTATATTTGAAAGTCGAAATCTATTTCTTGATGAATGAGAAATTAGTGAATGAAGTAGGGCTTATAAAATAAATAATTTTGAATTAATCAAACAACAATGCAATTGACCGCTCGTAGCGAGGTGTCAAGTTACTGAAAAAACCACTCGAGCGATCAGGTGATGGTAGCGACCAGTCAAATGAACTAATGCAACTTTTCATGAATAAGTTGATATTTGGTTTGTATCTTTTCAGGTGTAACCTTTAAACCTCTATAAATTAGACCCTCTATTGATTTTATTCGCTCCAATTACATGTAATCATTGTATACATTAACATTAAATTTATAACAAAATGTCTGCATCAAAATTTGTTTTAGTTTTCATACTAAAAGGAGTATAAAATATTGTTCGATTCATCATTTCTTGTGATTTGAAGTGCCACCATCATAAGAAATGATCGTTGTATCTTGAGAGATGATTGACAATTCATCGTTGGCAACAGTGCAAGGTAAATTCATCTTAAGGACAACAAGTTCAACTTCTGTCTTGATTGCATTCTAATTTTCTTTTTTTGTGTCCTTCAAAGTTTTTGCTTCATTCCTGGTAAGTTTTTGCATTGTAGTTATTTCCTGCAATAAAGAAATCACTTTATGATTATTTTTATGACATTCTTAAGATGGATTTGTAAGTGATTTCTTTATTTAATTTCTTATTTACTCGGTTAAACTTAAATTTTTTTTCGGTTTAACTTTTTCTACTCTCTCCTAATCTTATTAAAACTTGGATTGGTTTATATTCTATTTGTGTAAACAAAAATGACTACCATTAACAACACAATCATTGTTACTTCTACTGTTGTTCCTCCAGTTATGGTTTTCCCTACTATCGTTCATCCAACCTCTGTGCCAAGTTGAGAGAAATCAAAAAAAATTTGCGGGGCTAATTTCAAAATTGGCAACAAAAGATGCTCTTCTACTTTACAATCCTCAATTTGGTTAAATTTCTAAATGAGGATGCTCCAGTCATATAAGAAGGGGAAAGCAATAGGGCATCGTTGATCGCTTTGGATGTGTGAAAACATTCAGATTTTCTATGTAAAAATTACATATTGAATGGTTTGGACAACATACTATACAATATGTATAGTACCATGAAGTTTGCTAAGGAGTTATGGTAATCCTTGGAGAAGAAATACAAGACTAAAGACGCTAGAACAAAGAAGTTTATTATCGAAAAATTCTTAGGCTACAACATGGTAGAATCCAAAACAGTGATCAATCAAGCAAAAAAATTGCAATGTCTTCTTCCTGACATTTACGCTAAGAACATGTCTCTAAGTGAAACATTTTAAGTGGCTACAATCATTGAAATATTTCCACCCATGTGGAAGGATTTCGAAAACCATCTCAAGTATAAGCGTAAGAAGATGAACATTGAAGAACTCATAGTCGAGTTGAGAACTAAAGAAGACAAAAGAAAGTCAAACAAACAGATTGGAAGCCAAATACCACAAGCAAAGGAAATGTGGTGGAGATCAATGCAAAGAACAAAAGGAGGAAGCATTTCAGGGGAATCCTTCAAGCTAGAAAACAATAAAAATGAAAAGAAGTTCAAGGAAAATTTCTACAATTGTGGAAATGTCGGACATCACTCAAATGAATGTAGCAAACCAAGAAAGCAAGCCCAATCAAATGTCATAGAATTTGATACGTTATCTAATGGAATACCAGATATCAACTTGTTGGCTGTTGTTCCATAATGCAACAATATTGAAAATCCCATGGTATGGTGTGTAGACATGGGTGCTACTCGATACACCTATGCCGATAAGACAATGTTCTCATCTTATACTCCAACAAATGGTGAGAAATTGTTAATAGAAAACTCTTCAAGTTCGAAAGTTAAAAGACGTACCAAATATTTCAAAGAATAAAATATCTTCTTTTGCTTATATTCTTGAGTCATCTAATTTATGACATCATAGATTAGAACATGCAAACTTTAATTCTTTACGCAAATTTATCAATTTAAGTTTACTACCGACTATACATTTTAATACAAACAATAAATGCGAGATATGTGTAGAGGCTAGGTTAGACACAACACCATTTCATTCGATTGAAAGAAACATAACACCTTTAGAATCAATTTACAACAATATATGTAACTTAAAATTTGTGCAAACTAAATGTGGTAAAAACTGTTTCATTACTTTTATTGATGACTATACAAGATACTATTTAGTATACTTGTTGAAAAGTAAATATAAAGCTTTGGAAGCATTTGAACACAACAATAATGAAGTTGAAAATCAACTTGGGAAATGAATAAAGATTATTCACAATGATCGAGGTGGAGAAATTCACCTCAATCAAATGGTGTTATCGAACGTAAAAATTGAACTCTTAAGTAGATAATGAATGCAATACCCCAAAATTTGTGGATGAAGCAAGCCTTTCAACAAATCACATTCTTAATAAAATACCACATAAAAATAAAGTTGAAACACCTTATGAGTTATGAAAATGTCGAAAACCAAGTGTGGAGGTGCTTAGCCAAGGTATAAATACCTATGTCTAAACAAGTTAGGATTGGACCTAAAATAATTGATTGTATCTTTATTGGAAATGCAAATAATAGTAGTTCATATCAATTCCTGGTTCACAAATCAAAGAGACTTAATGTACATGAAAGTACTATAACTGAATCAAAGAATTGTGCATTCTTCGAAGATATCTTTCTTTATAAATAAAGAGAAGTAAGTTCACAAAAATAAACTTATAATACTACAAATGAAAATCTTCAAGACGACGAAGTAGAAGGGCAAAATATTTAAGACATTTAGCCCAAATTTTCTAACATATTTACTGAAAAATTATCCAAGGACATTTACCGAGACAAAGTCCACTCTTGAAACTCCTTTTTGGAAAAAAGCTATCAACAATGAAATCAAAATCATACTTGGAAGTTGGTTGATCTCCCACTGAGAAATAAGGCCTTAGGCTGCAAACGAATCTTAAAATGGAAGTTAAAATCCGATGGATCAATTGATAAGTACAAGACAAGGCTAGTAGCCAAACAGTATAGACAACAGGAATGTCTTGACTTCTCCGATACATATTCACCTGTTACAAAGATCACGTCTATTTGAGTATTAATTACAAATGCGGCATTACATAATCTCAAAATACATCAAATGGATGTAAATACTGCCTATTTTAATGGTGAATTGGAAGAAAAAATACACATGAAACAACTTAAAGGGATTGTGACTCCTGCGTAGGAGAAAAATGTATGCAAGCTTGTTAAATCATTGTATGGATTAAAATAAACACCTAAGCAGTGGCAAGAAAAATTTGACAAAATTAAGTTGTCAAATGGATTTAAAATTAATGAATGCGACAAATGTGTCTATATAAAAAGCACATCAAATTAGTATGTGATTGTATGTCTGTATGTTTATAATATGCTAATTAAAGGTAAGAACTTGAAATTATCATCACAACCTAGAAAATGTTGACAAAACATTTTGATATGAAAGACAATGGTGTGGCTAATGTTAAGTGTATTTTATATACTTATTTGACCCTTAAATGATAACATTTTATAGTTCTTTTGATGAAATATCGCCTGATTTATTGTATATTGTGTTTAATATGTAAAGCTCAATGGTTTGATGAAAAAATGAGAAAATAAGCTAGAAAAGGAGAAGAATAGCAAAATTCAAAGTGTGGGGGACTGAGATGCAACAATACAAAAATTATGTCGGACATGAAAATTAAGATGCGGAAGTGCCAAATGTCAATTAAATTACTACACCGCCCCACCTCACCTCCAACTACTAGTATGGCACATGATAACTAAGACATTAGCGCCTAAATTTTAACCAATTATAAACAAGTAATGATTGCTCAGTTGCAGACCATTATTACTCAATAACATAGTTACGTAGGCATTACGATGACCTGAATGATCGACCTCAATGATCAATAATTCTTGGTGGTGGCACTCATTTTCAGGTCTGCACTGTAGCTGCAATGAAGTTGGATAGGGACAGATGGTTCCCTCATAAAGTAAAGCTAAGAGGATTGGGCAACAAAACACTCTCAAATTTTTTAATACAATTACTTTATAAACTATGATCCAATTCCAGCGATATTCAGTAAAATTTTCGTTGAAGTTAATCTAATTTTATTACATCATTTTTAGGTATCAACAAAATTGAAAGTTGAAGGACTCAAAGAAATACAAAAAGGACCCAAGATGAAAAGAAGAAGATTAATAGGGACCAAATTGAAGACAGGGCGAAGGCACTACCTTGTAATCGCAAGGATTACTACCTTGTGATCGCAAGGTCATTGTGATGAAGGCTTATCATGGGATTATACAACGCGATCACATGGTTCAATTTTAAAGCAAAAAATATGTTTCGTTCTTTGAGTCAAACTTTTCATGGAAAACCATTATATCACATTTTAAACCTAATTTTGAGGCTGATTTCTAGACACCAAGAAATTACAATATAGATGAACATTTTATTATGAAATTTTAATATTAATTTCAAGATTTTGACTTTTAGTACTTGTTTATTTTGGATGATGGTTATAGGTTTTAATACTTTTCAATTAATTAACTATTAATTAAGTTAATATGTGATCTTTATTTTATTTTAGAGAGAATGAGGAATATAAATACTTGCTTTTAATCGGCTTTATAAATACTTCTTAGTGCTCGATAGAATTGTTAACGCTCGTCTAAGTCTTGAACCTTCACGTTCAATGTTCGCTTTCTCATCAGCAAAAGTGCTTCTCTTTTAGGACAATAAAAGATATTATTGATTTTCTTGCTCATCACCTTTGCTCATCAAGCCAACTTTATTAGTTTTAGATAATTATTTATAAAATCAATAAATCACAATTTGACTGTTCAGTTAGAGTTACTATTAATTGTAACTAGATTATGTACTTGGTTTTCGAAGAAATAATATCTCATTCACACATTTTTACTTGATTATGAAATCGTCACTTGCACGATTTTAGCAATCAACATACGGGTGCTAAAAGAGGCGCACGATTTTTTTTTTTTTTTAATTTCTTGTCTATTTTTGTAAAGGTCAAATAAGCTAACTAAATGGAAGAAATAATTATTAACCATCTTTAAAATAATTAAAACAGTCATTAATGGTCATAGATTAATTAGAATAATAATAAAAATATAGAAAATCTCTTATTATGTATAAGTTTCATCTAAACTCGTAAAGTTTAAGGTTTGACCTTATATTGTCACGGCTCGCGCTTTTAGATTATTTCACAATTTTAACGTCCATTTGAATGAATTTCATCCGAGGGGGCTTTGGCTTATACGAGTGTAAAAGGTTGATGATGGAAGTGCCAAGATATGACTATAGAGGACCTATTTACGTATTTTTTTTAAAAGATTAAGAACCTCTGTTGCATTTGTTTTTAAAACCAAACATAAATTTCATAGAAAATCGTCTCTCTTTTTCTATTTTTCCTACTTTCGAAGTTGCGTCAGTGGGTTGGTAAAAAGTTGTTGGAGTCAAGACGAATAGAGAGTAGTTGAGGGGTATTTTGGTAATTTGAAGTCACCAACCCCTGATTTTGACATCGTAAATTGACTCAATTCACCAAATTCCGACTTGTGAAAAAGAATATCGTACACGGACCGACTCGATTCATTTAATTATAATACTCTAATTTATCTCTTTCATGTCATTAAATTTCAATTTAATTTTAATAAAATTGTTGAATTTCAATTTTATTTTCAAATATCACTACTTTGTCACCTAACAAATCCCAAAATGATTAAATTCTTCAATTGACAATCACATCGGAAATGATTTTTATGCAATCGCTACTACGTGATAAGTCATTTAGCATTATACCATAAATGTTCAAATAAACAAAAACTTTTCTTTTTTCAATTAAAAATAGAATAATACTGTTTATAGTCATTGCAGAAATCATTCTTATAACAACTTGTCATTTGAAGAATTAATTTTCTTTACTTTTGTTGCTTCAAATAACAGACTAATGTTTCAAATAATAAGGTGTCACATAAAATGACTATTACAAGCGCTAACTATTTATAACATTACTCATAAAAATATTGTCGTAACTCTTTAAATATTTTTCATTTCTAATGCATAACGATTACGTATTTGTTAGACTTGACTTTTACTCCTAAGGGATATTCATATTTTCTTTAAATCTAAATGTCAAAACAATTGAAAGAATATGACACCAAAAGAAAGATAGTTTGGCGGCCAATTCACCAAACACCAACAACCCTTGTAAATTCCCAATCTTATATGAATAACGAAAGAATCAATTAATCAGTAGTCGTTTACTTTTTCGATTAATCCATTTGAAAATAATTAACATCAATAATAAAATTTGTCATTGATATACCACAGCATATACGCAACAAATAGACCCGAATGCAACGAAAAGCAACAAGCTTGTAAAATTGGCTGACCTAATACGTATAGTACCAACGAGTTACGTCTAGGGGTGGCAATGGGCCGAATCGAGCCTGCTTGGCCCATATGCACACGAGCTAGGCTCGTGCTCGTCACAAGCCGAGCTTTAGCTCGGTTCGTTACTCATGGATCGAGCTCGACTCGGCCCGTGAGCTCGTGGGCCGAGCCGAATTTCGGCTCACGAGCTCGTCAAATTTTATTATGTTTTTTAAAGATAAACCATTTTAAAAAAAATACCCTTCACATTGGACGTGCCCACGAGCCACTCGCCCGTGGGCGAGCCGAGCGGGCTCGCCTAGCGAGCAAGCCTACTCGGCCCGAGCTCGTCTTTTGACGAGCCCAAGCGACTCACGAGCCGACCAGCCACTCAGCTCGATTGTCACCTCTAGCTATATCATGTTAAGAGATAATTCTTACAACAGTTAAATACCGAAATCTAAATCAACCTATAAGGGTTTGAATTATTTCATTTAAAAATATTGATATTTTAAGATAAAAATTTTAAATCTTAATATGTCTAGTTAGCCATGTTGGATTGCCTTGAGTTTACCTAGGCACCTTGACTCCATATATATTGTTTAGTGCATCCCTCTTTTAGGTCCTGATTCGATCAAATGAACAACATTCAATGATATTTCACTTCGGTGTATAAAAATAAAAGCATTTGTAAAGCTTCAAAGTTGATTGGACAGTGACTAACAAGTAACATAAGGCTGAGTGTACACACTTTGATGTACACTCAATTTGACACCCCCTCACATGGGGGTGGGGCCCGCAATTTTTAGAATCGCGGCCCCACCCCCTATGTGAGGAGGTTGTCATGCTAGATGTACAAAAGTGTACATCTAGCATTTCTCTAATACAATATGCGAGAATATCGAATGAAAGGGGCAAGTTTTTTTCTCGACCTCACCTAGTGTTTCCAAAATCACTTCTCTTATAAGTATACGGCTAAAAATTTGTATCTCAAATTTGAACTCTCATCTAATTGAAGCATTAGTGTATTTTCAGACTGTTACACCTTGTTATGTTTCAATTTTCAAACAATCGAACATTAGTTACAATGGTTGGTTTAGCTCATAGAGTTGACAAAGATGTCAATCTAAGCATATGCCAAAGATATATTGTGTGGACAAATGCTTTAGTTGCATATTTATTATGTCATTAATAAAAAGAAAATAAAAAATATCACAAAACGTGTTCGTAATTTGTCAGCCAAGTCAAAGGCATAGTTATTGTAATATTGATGGAGAGATCGTACTTCACGTGCCCAATATTTAATTTGTAACAGCTAAAACCTAGTGATGTTTTGTAGAGAAAATTTCACCAAAAAGAGATTTTTAGAGTTAGAAAATAAATATGGCACGAATTTCGAATTATTTAGGCATTTCAGTTAAATTATACGAGGCTAAGGAGAATTTCTATGCTCTCTTTATTTTGTACGAATTTCAAATTATTTAATCATTGTCGTTAAATTGGATAGAGTAGAGTGATGAAATTTTTTAGTCCATTATTGCTGCAGAGGTTAATTAAGAAAATAAAATAAAACAAAAGTCGCTCATTCATTCTATTATTGTTGGTTTGGAAGAGATTTTTTGAAGTGATATATGATTTTTTGAAAGAATGTGTAGTCAAAATAAGGAAAATTTATGGATCCACATGCAAAAATTTTTTATTGAGAAAATACCTGATTAAAAATAAATTTGAGAAAACTAATTTTCAAATACATTATATCAAACAATCGCTGAATGTGCTCCACATTTCATCGACTTTCCTATCATTAAGAAAAATGGTTGAGTTAGAAATTGGTTAACTTTATCAAGAGGAAGGTAAAAGAATTTCTTGCTATTCCCTGGTAAATTGATAAAGAAAAAGGTAAGTAATTAGAGTATGCGGCTACAGATTATGGTGTTAAGGAGTTTTGAATTAAAATTATGATGTTTCTTTTTATGAAAAAATATTAAGTATTTCGAATTGTTTGTTTATATGAAATGAAAAGAATTAAGGGAAGGACCCACATGAATGGATAAATTGAGGTATTACGAATTATTTGGTATGAGAATTAAGGAAATGACACATCAATTATGTTGTATATTTACATTGAGTAGATTAAATATGATATTAAATCATTTTATTAAGGGCCTGTTTGACCTCCTTTTTAATGTAAAATGTATTTTGAATAATAAATTAATAGAGAATGTGTGATTAAAAATGAAGAAAAAAAGTTTGGGCTGCGTGTAATATTATTTTTATTGAAAAATATATGGTTAAAAAGAAGAGAGAGAAAATATATTTTGAAACAGACCCTAAATATGTCTCTCTCATTTCCACTAAGTTTTCTTTAGCTGATCAAACATGCTCTAGCAAAAATGAGCAGGAAAAAAAAAAAAACTGTAAAATTTAAACAGTCTTTCTCTCTCCTATTGGTTTTTTTTTTTTTTCCGTCGCCTTTCAATTTTCTCCATTTCTCCTATTAAATACATTTGAAGATGAAATTTGAGTTATACAAAGAATCTATTAGAGATGAAATTTGAATTTGTCTATTTATTCATTAAATATCAATGTCACGTAGATTAAAAGTTAATTGATTAATTTATCACTCTAATCCAAAAAATGCGATGGAGATGCTCTTAGAGTTCGTGGGATCAGTTCTATGACATAAATATATATAAGGATAATCGAAATAAGAGGTAAAATAAACATATTTTCCTCCTGTTATTTTGCTATCAAAGAACTTTGAAGTTAATAACAAGTGAGAAACAAAGTCCCCTTAATTTTTCGTACACAAACTAGTTATTAACTGAATTGGACCAAATCAAAATTAAACAAATTAAGAAGATAGATTTACTTTAAATTAAATTAAATATGATAGAATGAAATATTATCTTTACTAATTCAGTCTCATTTCATTTTCATCTAATGCTTAATTAAAACTTCAATGTGATAGGGTTCATCTAGTACATGGTTGGATAACAGTCCTTGTTGATGCAGACAATAAGTTCCACCATCCACATCCTAAAGAATATCATTAGAGAAATGAAAATTTAAGAATAATGTCAAAATCACAAACATTACAATTTGTCAACAAATACCATTGTTAAATATAAATCCCACGTCAATTAGATACAAAAGAATTGACCAGTATATAAGTATTTTGTTACTCTTAAAAAAATGAACTTTTATAATAAAATTTCAAGTCTCAATATGATATCAGAGTTCAACAAGTTCAAATAAACAATTTGATAAATCAAAATTTAAGCGAGTACGTGAATTTCAAGATTGTTGTATATTTAAACAAAGCAAGTATTGATATCGTACATCAGTTAGAGATGAACTTATTAACTAACATATAAATGTTTGAATTGCTCATCTTAAAGGGAGCTACATTATTAAGATGGATTTCCAAATGTTGATAGCATGTTGGGTTTTTCTTTCATTAATTATTATTAGTCTAATCCCTAATGTTTTAGTGTGTTAAAGGCACGTGTGCCAAGTAATTAAGTAATTATGCATAAGTTTACGAGTAAATTATATAAATATCTCATAAGGTTTATGACAAATACAAAGATATACCTCTCTTTTAAAAATTTTAGAAACATCTTTCGAAGTTTACTTTTTATAACAGATTTTCCCATATCAAAAAAGGTAAATATGTATTTCCCTTTTATCAATTTTAGTATAATAATAATAATAATAATAATAATAATAATAATAATAATAATTAATAATAATAATAATAATAGAACCAAAATTCCTCAACCTTTGATGTGCATCATACTTTTTCCTTAACCTTCAAAAAGAGGCATTTGTCTTCCCAACCTTTTATTTTAGTATTTTTCCCTTAACTTTATTTAAAAAACTAAAAGGTCATTATAAATATGATTTTTCCCTTGCCTTTTAAAATAAAAATTAAACAACCACTAACACCTTCACAATCACCGTCTATCAATGTATTGTCTTCCAACCAAATCATTTCAAACCACCAAATCTTTCAAAATAGTTTTGCTACACTTACACAATGATTGACAGGTTTATTTACACTATTTGAAAGTGCACACAATTTTACCATTAATTTTAATAACATTTATTCAAATCACTGACCTCGATTTTGACACTTCAAAGGGTGTTAAACTAGTTGAAGACCATGGATGTACAACTAGCTTAATGCCTTTCAAAAATTGAAAATTTTCTTCATCCAAGGAGAAAGCTTGTTTGGAAAACAACAACAAAAATAAAATAAAAAATAGGAATGTAATAAAAAGCTTGGATTCTTATTGTATCATTACACTACCCAACAATGTGTAATAAATATGACAGATTATAAAAAATAGAGAAGTGAGAAAAGAATAAAGAAAAATAGAGGATAGGAAAAACAGATATGTTATGCTTCAAACTGTATTTTATTTCTTGATGAAGAACTAAATTGACTTTTGTGTCAATTTCGACCAAATATTCGAACTTGATCCAATAATCAAATTATGAATATAAATATGCTAACTTGTTTTACTCGTCGAGTAGATCGTCGTGGTACATTTGGAATCTCAAAATCAATTTCGGATGAAAAATAAATTGCGATCTAAAGTTGGATAGAAAAGATGATATATGAGTTAAAAATTGCTAACTCCATCACTTGTTTGAGCGAGCGACAGTCTCGCGATAAGCTAGCGAGATAAGTTTTGATGAAAAGGTGTCATTGTCACTTGAGTGAGAGGTTAGCGACAGCAAATGTTGCGGCCTTTGGCAAATGTTGCTGAGTTTGGGGCACAACATTTCACTCACAACATTTCCTCTTCTATATAAAGGACCCTTCGGACGTTCATTATGCATCCCATATCATTTTGCATTGAGCATAACATCAAAAACTTTTGCAAAATTCTCTCCAAAAGTCATTCTAAACTCGTTTTTCGTGTAGAGAGAAAATTTTGTTCTAAGTTCATTGTTGCTTGTGGTTTGAAATACTTCTACTACAAGTTGTATCCGTTGTATTTTAAGAGACAAGAACTTTAATCCATTAGCACCGTTGTAGGGCTTGTTTTAAGGAGAAAATGTTTTCACTTACCTCGGATTTCGTTTTCTCTTTTGTTATGTTTTTCTTACTTTCTTTCTTTAAGTTTAATTACGGTCATGCGAATTAAACTTGAATATTTCTCTGTCTTGAACACCTATTTACATGTACTATAACCCCAATAAACTTAAGACAATATCCGTTTGTTTTTTGTTACATTTTTTCTACATCTTTGGAATAAGCCTTTGCATGCTATTTATTTCTTTCTATATTTTTGTGTGTTGAACTTCTATTTACAACAGAAATATATCATGTTGAGACTACTTCAAGTCAAACAACAAATGGTATGAACCATGTGGTTCCGCTTTTGACCATACTTATATCAAACTCTCACATCCCACATGGGAAAAAATCGGAAAAGTTTGAAGGTGTGGATTTTAAAAAATGACAACAAAAGATGTTATTTTATTTTACTACTTTGAATTTGCTAAAGTTCCTAAAAGAAAGGGAACCTATTGTACAAGAATGAGAAAATAATCACGAGTCGATTATTGCGTTAGATGTATGGAAGCATTCGAATTTCCTTTTCAAAAGTTATATCCTAATGGATTGGACAATACACTTTACGGAGTGTATAGTTCAATGAACTTGGCCAATGATTTATGGGATTAGTTGGAAAAGAAGTACAAGATTGAGGATGTCGAAACAAAGAAGTTCATTGTTGGCAAGTTTTTGGACTACAAAATGGTAGACTCCAAAACTATGATAAGTTAAGTACAAGAATTTCAAGTTCTACTACATGACATACATGCTGAAAAAACGAAATTGAGTGAGTCCTTCCAAGTTGCAGCCATCATTGAGAAATTCCCTCCTATGTGGAGAGATTTCAAGAACTGTCTCAAGTCAAACGCAAGGAGATGAACTATGACGAATTGATAGTCTGTTTGAGGACTGAGGGAGACAATAGAAACACCGAAAGGAAATCTATTGTTCAACTTAGAACAAATTTTGTTGAAACTACTTCGAAAATTGCCAACAAGAAACGAAAGATTTTCGGTGTGGTATAAAAAAGAGACAACTCCAAGAATGCCAGAAAGTTTAAAGACAACTGTTGCAATTGTGAAAAAGTTGGACATCGCTATAATAAATGTCAAAAGCCTAAGAAGAATGTACAAGCAACTATGGTTGAAAGAGACACCCTTTCTGAAGGGATACAAGAGATAAATCTTTTAGTGGTTGTTTCTGAATGTAACAATGTTGGAAATTCAAGAGAATGGGGGTTGATACTAATGCTACCCATCACATTTGTGCATACAAGACTATGTTCTCTAACTACAAAGAGTTATATGGAAAACAACTTTTTATGAAAAATTCTGCAATTTCTAAAGTTGAAGGATAAAGGAAAGTTAGTTTGAAGATGAAATCCGACAAAGAACTCGTCCTCAACAATGTCCTACATGTACCAGAAATTCGTAAAAATATTGTATTCGGGTCTCTACTTAGCAAAATCAATTTTAAACTTGTATTCTTATCTGATAAATTTATACTCACTAAGAATGAGATGTATGTTAGTAAATGATACTTGTGTGATGAAATGTTCAAAATAAACGTTCTTACAATTGTACCAAAACAAAGCATTATGAATAAAATTATAAATTCTATTTATATGCTTAAGTTGTCTTGTTTATGGTACAGTCGATTATGACTCGTCAATTACAAATATATACGCAAACTTATGATTTAAAGTTTAATTTCAACGCTTAAGATAGATTATAGTCATAAGTGTGAAGTATGTGTTGAAGTAAAGTTGCCCAAAACACATTTTCACTCAATTCTAAGGAACACAACATCTTTAGAGTTAATACATAGCGATATATGTGACTTGAAATTTGTTCAAACTAATAGTGGTAGGAAATACTTTATAACTTTCATTGAAAATTGTACAAAGTATTGTTATGTCTTTCTTCTATGAAATAAAGATAAAATCTTAGATGTCTTTAAACATTATAAGACGGAAGTTGAAAATCAACTTGGTAAACAAACAAAAAGTATGCGTAGTAATAGATGTGGTGAATACGGGACACCGTTTGAAGAATATTGTTCCGAGTACGGAATCATTCATCAAACAACGGCACCTTACTCTCCCCAATCAAATGGTGTTGCTGAACGCAAAAATCGAACTCTTAAAGAGATGACTAACTCAATGTTGATAAGTTCAGGTCTACCTCAGAACTTGTGGGGGGAAGCTATTCTATCGACAAATAGCATAATTAACAAGATATCCCTCAATTATTTAAATCGTCTACTACCTTAAAAGATTCTTAAAATTAATAATTTAATTTTACTTCAATTGTAAAATAAATCACATTTCTTCTTTTATTTCACATATGCTGAATGAGTTTATTAGCACAAAAATCTAAGTTGGACGAAACCTAATCCTGGTTCAGATGGCTCAGGCCTAGACTGAGTATTACAAGTTAATACGTACATAATAATAACAATAATATAGTTGGCTCTTCTTTATAAGTTCATTTATTATTGAAAGTTAGAATTGTGTTGGAACACAATATTATTGTAATTTTCCTTCTACATTATAATTGAATAAAATCTACAATTTTTCTACCAAACTAAATTCTTGTTTCTAGTGTTTTAGTTTGCGATCAATACTTCATAAGGTGGCGTGTAACCTCGTCTCATTTCCAACAAGTAGTATCATAGCATTTTTTATTTGTTCGAGGTTTTTGTTTTTTATGGCAACCATGAAATATGATATTTCGCTTTTTGGTCGCAGTACTAGATTCTCTTTGTAGCAGGTGAAAATACGAGCTATGCTTGCGCAGATGAATTTCGATTATGCGTTTTGGGATTTTATAAGATGCCCTCAACTTGGTTGAGGGAGGAGAAATAACGAAAAGATTGAAAAGCACTTTCATAAATTTATCTTCATCTTTCAAATAACATACTTTGAGATATTTTGAAAGGGAGAACGACAATTGCGTTGTGGTTGAAGTTGGAGCAATTGTACACGAATAAAAGTCTGACCAGCGAATTACATGTAAAGTAGTGTTTGTATTCTCCTCGCATGACAGAAGGTGGATCGTTGAAAAATCACGTGGCTATTTTTAAGGATTCGTTGCTAATTTGGAGATTTTAGAGGTAAAATATGATGAAAAAGATTTAGCCTTAATTATTTTGTGTCCGTTGCCCGCTTCGTTTAGAAACATGATGTTATATAGTCGTGATACATTCACCATTGAAGATGCGTATGATACTTTGTTTTTAAAGGAAAAAATAAAGCATCTAGTTAGATCTAAGGCTAAAAAATGGAGACGACCTTATTGTTTATGGTGGTCACGAAAGGGGTAGTTCGAAATCAAAGTTCAGTAATCAAGTTTATTTTTATTGCAAGGAGAAATGACACTCCAAGAGGGATTGCAACAAGTTGCGGAACAAAGAAAATTTGGCTGCAAATCAGAAGGGAAACTACAGGTGAAGCCAATGTCGTCGAGAACTACTTAAGTGATGTAGATGTGTTGGCCATTTTTGATAGCATGTCCAAACTTGACGATGATTGGAGTTTGGATACAACTTGTGCTTTTCGTGTATCCAATCATGATTTATTTTCAATATATGAAACAGTTTCGACAGCTATCCTGGTTATGGAAAACAACCTTATCAGGTAATTAATATTAGCAGAGTAAGACTTAAATTGGTGGATGTGACACTTTGAATACTTGATCAAGTTCGGCATGTTCCAAATTTGAAGAAAAATCTCATCTTGTTAAGTGTTCTTAATTCAAAAGGGTACAAATTCTTTGATGGAGGTGGAACTTTGATGGTTTGCAAATGTGTTCGTGTTGTATTGGAGGGTGAATATATGTTTTGCAAGGTTGTGCAGAATCCATGAAGAACAATAAGCAAATGTTTAGTATCGTAATAGATATTCAGTTTGGTATTGTACGTTGAAATTTGGTTTGGAGTCCATGTTGAAAAATATAACTCAATCGAGTTCGAAGAATATGGATAATGCCACTTTGTCACTACCTACAATACCATCGTACTCAATTGCTAGGAACAGACTCAATGTACATAGATGCTAATTTTGTTATGCATGTATTAAGTATATTTGAAGGTGTTGAGTTTAGAAATGGGCTTTCTAAAGTATTTGATGTTGATTATATTTCAGGGTGTGGCCATGTGTGGCAAATTTTAAATCATTTGTGATTTTTGGTTGAACCAGAGAGAATTATGCGGAGCAGTACTTGGATTTATTCATCCTAGTTGGATATCGTAGAAGAGGTGAATAATTTTTGGTTCATTGTGAGAAGTTAGTTTGGTTCTTGTTAAAGAGTTCAGTTTATTCCTTATAGTCATATTTTTTCTCCAGGTGGAGAAATTTTGGAGTTTCATTTATTGCAATGGAATATGTGTCGAAATGGAGATTGTTGGGTTTGTAACCCAAATTCGGTTGCTTTTTTTTTTATTGAGAAAATATTGTTTCCCTTATTCCACGTATTTTTTTATACTATTTCCATATTTAAAAATATTATTAGGATTTTAATATGTACACTATATATAATTGACTCTTTGTAATTTTTTTTCTCCATTATAACTGAATAAAATATTCAATTCTCCTACAAAATAAAATAATCGTTCCTTGTGTTCTTATTATATGTGATCAATACTTCTTATTGTGTCGTATAACCTTGTCTTGGTTCCAACAAATGACAACATTGATAAGCGATTATAACTTGCTACAAGCAAAAGGACATGTCATCCCTAGAAAACTAATAGATCGACCAGCCAAATCGATTCATTTATTCTTCTAAACGGAAATATATTTTAGTAGAACAATTATATATTCACCCGTGGTATGATCTTCAATTTAAATTAAGGTATTTCAAATTTTGAAAAAATAATGATTGCTTAGACGTCGAATTCATCTGTTCTTCCACTTTGTTTTTCTATCATGTCCACAACATGTCGTTTTGAGTGATTTGAAATTCAAATTATCTTAATTTGACATCATATCGAATGTGTACGTATACTTGCTGAAAATGTAGACTGGCATTGCCTCAAACTACATTATTCAACCGTTGATAATCACGGTTTTGGATTGCCACATCTCCCCCATCATACCTTAGGGAGGTAGGTGTCTACCACCCCTGCCGCCTCCGCACCCCCAACTTTACCAAATCCCAGATCCACCAAACCCCCTCAAAATCTCAACCGTCCATTTTACCATTTCAATACTATTTATATCCCCCATCAGTCGTGTACCTTTGTCTACTCTTTACCCTCTCTTCTTGCTAAACACCCAAAAGAAGAGAACCAATGGCGCTTGTTGTTGAGAAAACCACCACTGGCCGCGAGTACAAGGTCAAGGACATGTCCCAGGCTGATTTCGGCCGCCTCGAGATCGAGCTGGCCGAGGTCGAAATGCCAGGGCTCATGTCTTGCCGTACCGAATTTGGCCCCTCACAGCCCTTCAAGGGAGCCAAGATCACTGGCAGCCTTCACATGACCATTCAAACCGCTGTTTTGATCGAAACCTTGACGGCTTTGGGTGCCGAGGTAAGATGGTGTTCTTGCAACATTTTTTCCACTCAGGACCACGCCGCTGCCGCCATTGCTCGTGACAGTGCCGCCGTGTTTGCGTGGAAGGGGGAGACCCTCCAGGAGTACTGGTGGTGCACTGAAAGGGCACTTGATTGGGGTCCAGGTGGAGGACCCGATCTGATTGTTGATGATGGAGGAGATGCAACTCTCTTGATCCATGAAGGGGTCAAGGCTGAGGAGGATTATGAGAAAACTGGGAAGGTGCCCGACCCGAATTCGACCGATAATGCAGAGTTTCAGATCGTGCTTACGATTATCCGAGATGGGCTGAAGTCGGATCCGAAGAAGTACACCAGAATGAAAGAGAGACTCGTTGGTGTCTCTGAGGAAACTACCACTGGTGTGAAGAGGCTTTACCAGATGCAAGCTAATGGAACACTGCTTTTCCCTGCTATTAATGTCAACGACTCTGTCACCAAGAGCAAGGTATATTGATACAATTATACTATGATATATCTTTTTGATGGATTAGATCTGAAGTTTTTATCAATTTTATATGATTATATAATTCTTTGGGTTCAGATCTGAATCTTGTTTTAACTGTAGTGTCTGTGTTTTAGGTGTTCCCTCTGATCTAGCTTTAATTTTGCTAAACTCTGTCTTGAAAAGTTTGGATCTGATCAGGAATTTTTTTGCTGGATCTGATATATTATTGTTATTATTGTGACGTTCATGATTCTTGATTAAGTGATACTTTGGGTGTGGGTCATGCTTAAAAGTTACTTTACTTGATAGTAATGAAAGCAATTTCATAACTGATTTGAAAATTGTTTTTAACAAAAGAACAACTGGTAGTTTGATTACTTTTAAGTCCATCTGTACTGTCAATTATTTGAAATAATTGCTTGTATTGTGTACTTGGAGAAAAGTGCTATTTATTTTGTGACAGTTATTCCCAGAAAGGTTAGAAACATATTCTTTAGTATCTTCTTGGTTGAGTTATGGTGATTCTTTGGATGTGCGTAGAAGTTACGTGATAGTAAGGAAAACAAGTTTTATAATTTCACAATCATGTTTAACTAAAAGAGTAACTGATAAACAAGTTTGATTACTTTCAAGTCTAAATATGCTCTATAACGAAATAAATCATATCATTTGCCTCTATGTTTTGTGATCAATGAATGCATAATGGATACTGTCATTGGTTTGAAATATTTGCTTGCACTTTGTATTTGGATATAAGTGCTATTTATTTCGTGCCGGTTAGTTATTCCAAGAATGGAGCTTAAAAACGTATCTTAGTATCTTCTGCATTTGGCTTTATGAATATTACGTAAATTGTATCGCTTCAGGAGTATTCTTAGAAACATACAATAGTGTTTTTAAATATTACATCACCCAGATATAGAAGTTCTGATCTCAGTATGTTTGAAAATTGATTGTGGATAAGTTGCAATATTAGCTTGTCTGATCCTATTGAATGCTGGTTTCTTATGTATGAAATATCATTTAATTGTTCTTACAGTCATATTATTGCATTTCTTTACTATATTATGCACTGACAGTGATATCTGAACGTTTTGGTTCAACCAGTTTGATAACTTGTATGGATGCCGCCACTCACTACCCGATGGACTGATGAGGGCCACTGATGTGATGATTGCCGGAAAGGTTGCTGTTGTTGCTGGTTATGGAGATGTTGGGAAGGGCTGTGCTGCTGCTTTGAAGCAAGCAGGTGCTCGTGTGATTGTGACTGAGATTGACCCCATTTGTGCTCTTCAGGCTTTGATGGAAGGTCTCCAGGTTCTAACCCTCGAGGATGTTATCTCTGAAGCCGATATCTTTGTCACCACCACTGGTAACAAAGACATCATCATGGTTGACCACATGAAAAAGATGAAAACCAATGCCATTGTTTGCAACATTGGTCACTTCGACAATGAAATTGACATGCAGGGTCTCGAGACCTACCCTGGGGTTAAGAGAATCACCATTAAGCCACAAACAGATAGATGGATATTTCCTGAAACAAAATCTGGTATTATTGTCTTGGCAGAGGGTCGTCTCATGAACTTGGGATGTGCCACCGGTCACCCTAGCTTCGTGATGTCTTGCTCTTTTACCAACCAAGTGATTGCACAACTTGAGCTCTGGAATGAGAGGAAAACTGGTAAGTACGAGAAGAAGGTTTACGTCTTGCCTAAGCACCTTGATGAGAAGGTTGCTGCTCTCCACCTTGGGAAGCTTGGTGCTAAGCTCACTAAGCTTTCAAAGGATCAGGCTGATTACATTAGCGTACCAGTCGAGGGTCCTTACAAGCCTGCTCACTACAGGTACTAAGTGGAAAGCAGACACTGATTTCCAGGACACGTGCATTTGTCGCTGTGATTGTTGATTTTTCAAATTTGTGTTTTCGCGTTAGATTGTAGTTTTCTTGGGGAAGTTTTGGGAGTTGGTATGTTTGGAAAGAAATGGTCTCTATCTAAAGACCAAAATATGTTAAAATAAAGGTTGATCAAGGGCTGTGTGTGATATGATGGAAATTTAGTTAATTAGATTTTATTGCTTTTGGTTAACATTTGTTTACAAGAAAATGAAAAGAATATATGTTTACAGCTTTTCACAATTAGGTTTTATGTCTTCTATACTGTTTGATGTTATTAATCTATGATTGGACTGGACTGGTTGTTCGACTCGAAACTCGGAACTTTGTATCTTGTGGAAATTACGCCCAATACATCATATTTGATAGAATTTCAAAAAATACTTTGTGATGTTATTTATCCTAATATTACTTTAAATATGATAGTAAAAAAAAAAAAAGAGCAAATCACTTAACTCCTAATTGTTAATCAATTTGGAACAAATCTTGGATCTACTAAACACGTCCCTTACACAAATGAACCAAGTCAAAATTCCCTAATTTACGATTATCAACATTCGTTCATAATAAAAAAACAAAACAGTATCTAGCATTAAAACTCCAAATTCTTAGTAATTATCATGATACCTTTTCAATGGCCAAAGATTTGGAGGCAATCTTGCAGGGCGTTGCTTTCACAGTAAACCGCTCCACCGTCTTCCTCTACCTTGTCGGCTTGTCGCCTCTTGGAGTCCTCAGTGATGATAACTCTTCCTTCTCATTTAGAGATTTAGCCCCACTCTTCTCTATTTTGGATCCTTTCTTCACATTTTTCTTCTTACTCATTCCATTATTTTTTCCCTCGATCTGGTTTCTTATACTTTCTCATCCTCTCCTTCAAACTCGTTTTCTTCTTCTCCGTCTTGACCCTCCTCTTCTTCCCCTTCAATTTTCTCTCATTTCTCTTCATCCGCTTCATTATCCTCTTTTTTTTTCCTCATCCCCTTCGCTTTCTACTCTCTCCCTTTCCTCTTCCTTCTCTTCTTTCACCTTTCTTCACTTTTTCTTCATTCGGGTCTTCCTTAACTTCACCTTTCTCTTCAACTTCAATTGAGTCTTTCTTACTCTTGAACTGAAGAATTCTCTCTGGAATCCCCAGTTCTTTTTTTTTTTTTTCTTTTTCTTCTTTAGGGATTGAAGATCTCGAAAACCTACCAAATCTTCTATCAAAGGCTGAAATTCCTTCCTGAAGTGGAGTATTCTTGTTTTCTTGAATCCAAAATGGGTGCCCCGCGATGGTGGAAAACACTATAGGCGTCAAAATTGACGGAGAAAGGCAGTGTGTGTCCACACGACCAACTGCATTTTTGGTTGATTTTGGCCATATATATATGTTGTTTGTTTAATTGATTTATGTGAAAGTATTTGGGGGTTGATGGTGGTTGTGGTGGCATGAGTGCAGACGCTTTAGGTGGTGGTTGGCTAGATGGAGGCTGGTGGTTCCATTTTATTTATTTATTTTGGTTGGGGATATGATGAGGGAAGATGATGAAGTTATTTTTGTTTTTGATTTTGATTTTTAATTATTTATTAGAGACTCATTTGTAATTTTTGAAAAGTTTGGGCATATAATTGCAATTAGTTCTTTATTATTATTTTTTATTTAAATAAGAGGGTATATTTGTCATTTCACATATTTTATAGAGAAAATAGATAAAATTTGAAAAAAATGATGTTTACCGCAATGAAACGTAAAAATATGAATGAAAATACAAAAAATTGAAACGTAAGAACGTTTTGCATACTAAAGGTCCAACATAGGGACATTTTGTACTAATAAGTTGGGAATTAAATGCTAGACGTTAATTTTGATGTTTCTAAAATGGGTTTTGAATCTTGTGAAGATTAAGCTATTGGTACAAGAAGAATTTGCAATAAATTGTCGTGGGTTTGGTCTGGTATTTGGTGGGATAGGGTGAGGTAAGGTGAGGTGGGGGTTTCTGGGCGTAGTCAGGAGGGAGAAGATGGGAGGTCCCAGGTTACACTTTAACATTTTTTTTTTCTTTTTGATTTAATATTTTTATTGTTTATAATAGAAAAATGTAAATTTATCATTCCGCCCCTTTAAAAATAGTTAAAATATGGTTAAACTATTTTTTCTTGATTAACTAACGGAAACGTGGATAAATTGCATCCATTTGGACTCCAACTACGAATTTATCAAAGGTTTGGGACCTGTGATGGTACAAAGTGAAGGTTGAGGTAAAATTTGCGACAAACGCAAAAGTTTGAGACCATTGCTACAATTTTCCCTTTTTATTGTAGTTAGGTATCTCTGGATCTATATTCAATATCCAACCATGCCCACTTCCTATGCTAAAAGAAATAACCCAACTACTCTTTGTCCCTTTGCGCATATTGGCTCAACAAGCAAGCTGGCTACTCCTTTTCATGGTAGATAGGATAATTTGGGGAAAATGCACACAAAATAGACAGAATCAATCTTTAGTATTCATTTGTCAATGTACCTCTTTTTTGAATAAGTTTTAGCATTTTCTAGAGTAATGTGCTTCAAAAAAATTACTTTATATATGCGTTTGTTATCGTCTAAAGTTTTACACATCTATTGTGATTTGTGAGCTATGTGTATGCTGATGAAACTACTATATTTGGGCTCAACTTAATTTCAAAACTAGTTGCAGTCAGAATTTTTGGTTTTGGGAGACAAACCCGTAGAAAAGGTTTTTCATCCCCGTTGGAAAATTTTCCTACAAGGTGTTCACCTACATAGTTATGATTCAACTCTTTAAAGAAAATCCCTCCTCTTTTTTAATAAAGAAACTATATAGAATATAAATTAAATAACCTACTATTTTATGCTAAACGTGAGAGATAAATAATAAAAGATTCATCATCATCATCATTTTAAGCCTTCTTCTTACGACTAATTTTGATTAGTTTCATCAATTTCAAAAGTTGAATTAAATAAAAAAAAAAAATATATGAACTTAATGTGTGCATTGAATTCACTATGGTATTATGTGTGTGTGTGTATATANTTTTATTTGTGTGTGTGTATATATATATATATATATATATATATATATATATATATACAAAAAATGAAAAGAAAAGAAGTTGATGAAATTCTATAAAAAGGACAATCTATGCAAATGGAATTAAATGTTGGAGATTGAAAAGTTTTATTATAAAGGTTGAGCAAGTAGTTGTTATAGGTACTAAAGATTAAGGACTAATTATGCAAAAATTTCAAAGAGAAAAATTAGGAGGATTTTGCTATTTGTTCATAAAAAAAAAGAGAGAAAATATTGGATGAAAAAGTCAATTGTGCTTTAAACTGACATATGGTAGAGTGTCATATGACATTATGTAATTCATTAACTAAATTTTGATACACAGGTAGAAAGATCCGGAAACTTATGTAATAAATAATCTAAACTGTCATGCAATATATCTTTTTATTAATTTTATAATAAATGAGTTGTAAATATATTTATTTAATATTTAGTGTTCGAATTAAAGTGCATATAATCACTTGTGATAATATAAGTTGTGTGCTAGCATTGAGAAGCATAGTTTGACAACTCTTATATTGATCATAAATAATTTGTTCACAGTCTAAGTATAAGAGTTGACATCTTATACTAAAATATTGTAGTGTTGTGAAATTTACGATTTGTCTAATTGAGGGTGACACCAATAAACTGAAGTATATTGAATTGATCGTGTGTCGAGATTAAATCTATAACATTATATTGCGGAGAATTAAATTCCACTTGATTGTCGGATATTTCATCTGTATAGAATTGCATATATATTTTTGATGAGTTTAATGGTTCTTTGATTTACCAACGAGAGAGATCAATTTGATTGGTCAAATATCTCGATGAGTTGAGAAATCGGGAACGAGCAAAGTACAGAACATGCATTTTTGTCAAACGTTATTGCCCTAAAAGACAAGTAGAGTAACTACTTAACTATTTTTGTTGAACAGTCAAAATATAAGGTTAGTGTTTAGCGACGACTAAATTTTAATGTTATTGGTTTATAGAACTGTTGAAGAAAATGGCATTAAGTTAGTGAAAGTAATTAGAGGGTTAAAATGGTCAATTGTGGACGGGGATAAAATAAAAATACAATAGATCAAATAAAAGTATAGTCTTTTGCTTTTAGATAAAATACAATACAAATATCTATTAACTTCCCCGTTCTTATATATTTCGAGAATATAGTCTTTTGCTTTTAGCGAAAAGATTATGTCCTTGTTTGGGGTCCATTTTAATGAAGTTTTGAGAAAAAAAGTATTTTGAAATTATAATTTTCTTAGAATGCGTGGTTAAAAAAATGTAAAATTTTTATTTACTTATAATATTATTTTATTAGAAAATGTGTGGTTGAAAAAAAAAGATAGAATTTGTATTAAAATTTTAATGGAGCCCAAACATGGACAACTAATTAGATCAAGTGGTCTATGATCAACTAGACAAGATGTAATTATTGGAGCATGGATAATATATGTCCTTCAAGTCTATGTTATACAGTATTGAGACTTAACTACAATTATTATAAGAGTTTTAGGATTAATTGTAATCACTCATGCTCTTAAAAGAGTGAAGTGATCTGAGATTCACTGTTCATTTTTGTCACATTGATTTTCAAATACATCTGATTTGAATTCGGTTTGGCACTGTTGCATATGTCGACTTAATTTTATTATAAAAAAATATTTGCAAACCGACTCTATTTTATACAGTACATGCAAATGCATTAAAATGCAATTGTAATAACACAGTTCTTCTCTTATTATTATTTTGATTTTCTTTCATTTCAAATATCAAAAAAATTATTCGCC
>CAIGRP010036736.1:0-19128 GCA_903798385.1 Fraxinus cuspidata
TTTTTTTTTTTTTTTGGTGTGCGTGTTTGTACTTGTTTGTAGTTAAGGTGGTCTAGACAATGTAAACGACAAGAATGAGGCTAGTCTTGTCTCTTTCATTTATTAAGCAATTTTTTTTCAATCTAACTTATCAAATATATCATTTTTTTTTTCTGAACACATCATTAGTTGTTTTGATACATATGGTGGAGATTTGAGATCCAATCGTATAGAAGTAAATCGAGTGCTTGACACGTGATTTAGAGACACGAAAATATGAAAGAAAATAGGAAGGTCGAGGAGATTACGGCGACAACAGAATCCCTAGCTGCAACAGCAAGAATATCTGCACAAGAAACAACTTGGGGGCACAAGGTCTCTAGTAGGGATTTGATAGTATCGATAACCTCAAAGATGCATCACATCCCTGTTGATACATAATCACACACAAAAACCTTGTAACTATCACAAATGAAAACCACTTTGACAGTTCAGTATATATGCAGATTATTGTACATGACTACATGCATAAATAATGAAAATCGTTCAAATCGCCCTTAAATCATCATATGATCTTGTGAAAATACGCCTCACTTGAAATTTTTGGGCACCAGCCCGAGTTGGAAATCAAAAGCTAGTTTTATAAAATCGATGGGAACTAATTGTGTAACTTAATGGAAGAAAATGAAGGCGAAGCAATGAGGCTCCCATGCGATGTTCCTTAAACAGTGCTTTAGTGACTGCTGCATTGATGGTGAAAAGAGCTTTTGGACAGGAAGTGGAGTAGTAATTAGATGACAATTGCGAGCAACTTATTCTAAGCTGAACCCACAAAATTATGAAGAAGAAAAAACAGGAGGACGAGTTTCTTCTTGCCATGAATTCAAGCAGATAAAATTTAGTTCTGTTAAAAGAAGTAATTTGTGTTGTTCTTGGTGAAGGTGGAGTTCAACCAGCTGCTGGCATGCAAATATATAGTACAAGCAATTTGCTCCCACCATTGACATTTTGCTCTGATGACTAATAGTCAACTTATTCTTTGACATTTTGCTCTCATACTAATAGTCCTAATGAATCATAATTTTCCTATTTGTCTTAAGTCGTTTTGAGACAAATAGCTCAAAAAAGTAGTGATTATTCTAAGTCGTTTTGAGACAAGCAGCTCATTTGTGATGAAGAAATGATATTCAAGAGAATGTTTTGAAATTCTTGCTTAGTAATAAATAAATATTGTTATGTTTATAACTTGAGCTTACGTAGAAATATTCAGAGTGGTTAGGTTTAAAAAGTTAGATTTCCAATGTCTTTTATTGTATAAAAATATATGCTAAATGATAGTTCAATTGAAAAAATCATGATGATCTGAAACAATAAAATTCTCGAATGGCTCAAATACAAAAAAGGAGTTTTTGTTATGGATAATGGTCATGATCATAGAAATAAAAGAAATTATAATCTACTTTAAAGGTGTTGAACTTTAGTTCGATATATTGTTGATAAATTTGAGCTATTTCCCTCTCATTTTGGAGTTAGGCATATAATCAATTTGATCAAAAGTATGGCTAGTGCCTCACTACATAATTAAATAATGTAAGAGTTGAATTTGAGCTTCAATAAGCTCTATCTAAATTGGAATTGTGCACTAAATCAGACCAAAATTTTCAACTCAGACGTGTCATTTTAAAACAAAGTTGACGTGTATTGTTGAATTGTTATTGTCACACTTCTACCTATATATCAGGTCATGTAACAGCTAGCTAAACAAGATGTCACGCAAGGTTGACGTTCAACTTCGCATCACCTCTTCTACATGTTTCTTCAGAGGCGATTAGGTCATGCATTTAGTTTCCTCACATAAAATCTTATTGTCATGTGGGACGATGCATCACCTCTTTTGTTGCATGTCTTATATGAGGCAATGGGCTTCTGCCAGGAGCTTCGCCTTAATCAAGTTGCAAAAACAGTACACTATACAAAATGATTGATGTGATAGCTATATAGTATATAGTGGCAACATCCATATTACAACTTTTCGGCCCATCTTTCGAGTCTCCAATTACCTGACCTGTTGGCAGTCTCATTGAGATTTTGAAAAATCAAAATAAATGCAAAATTTTATACGTTTCACTTGAATAGAAATAGGTTTTTGTAGAAATGAAACACATTATATGTTGTGTGTAGCCTAAGCAGAGATCAGATAGTGAAATTGAAAAAGAAAGTATAGATAGATTTATCAAATGATTTTTCTACTTGTATAGGATTTCTTGCCCACCTTGTTTACAGATACAGTGTTGACAGAATGTAACTGTCTGCCAAAATTGTATTTTTTCTTTTTCCGTCAAAGTGTATGTATGGATTTTTTGTACACATAGCAAGTCTCTTTATCAGGTGTTTGAGTAAGATCCAAAATCAAAATAAGCTTTGTTGAATTTGAGATATCGATAGAGGCTTTAAAAAATGATATACGAAATAATAAGTTAATCTTTATTTTCCACAAACGAATTACATAAATCATTTTTTCCTATTATGTCAGGTTTTATCTCATGTTTGGTATTGATTTAAATCAGATTTTAATTTAAATCTTTGTCAAACAATCAATATTAATCATATATTTTATGGGTTTCACAAATTTTTAATAATACATTTCAAAAACTTTTATAAAAATCTACTAGAAATCTAATTTTAATCACCACCAAACAATCATTAACTAAAAACTTTTCACTTTTAGATTTTTTTTCTTTTCTTTTTTTTTTTATTTCAAAAATAAAGGTTTGTTTTTCATAATATCATCTCTAATTGGCTCTCTATATTTTTCAATAAACTTTCTATAAATTTAGAGAGTAAAAATTTTTAAATACTCCAACGGCCTCTTTATCTTTAACGCTTACAATATGTTATCCATTAAATCAAAACTCTTTTTGTCACAAATTCATTTTCAACCACACATTCACATAATAAAATATTTTGCACATAAATTTGAAGTTTTTTTCCTTCTTTTTAACCACACATTCCCCAAAAAATCACTATTCCAAAATTCATTTTCCCAAAATAAAGAAATTTTAGTAGAAGACAGACACATGTAATTTACTACTCCTAATATGTATATCTCTATTTAAAAATATTAATTTAAAGATTCTCTTGAAACATAATTTTAAAAATTGACTCTTTAAAATAGATAGTATTTCACGTTTAAAAAGCCTTTTTAAAATGATATAGTCAAAGGCTCAAAGCACTAACAAAACGTATAATCAAACTCTAGAGTATAATCCCTTTAAAATAAGATAAATTTGCATCATTGGTCCCCAATCTTTTGCTCTAGTAGCATATAAGTCTCCAAACTTTAAAAGGAACTAGTTGGTCTCCAAACATTAATTTTAATTTCACTATCAACCTCAGTAATTAAAATGTCAAAAGCTCGTTGTAATCACCGTGTATTCGTTAGTTCTATAAAGCCAAGTTTTGCGGAGTGAGGTTGTTTCTATGAAAAATTTTGAAGTGAGGTTGTTTTTTATGAGTCAAGTGTGAACAAAGATTTAGTCAAATTTAAGCTCTTGTTTGGGTAACTTAAATTATTTTTAAAAAAAACTTTAAGTTAAAATCAATAATTAATTTTAATCACATTATTTCATCAACTTTTATCAAAATTTACTAAAAATTTGATTTAACTATGTCAAACATAGGCTAATTATTAAACTTACAATCTACACTTGCTTCTCATAAATCAGTAGTGAGACTTGTTTTATTCGGACCATGTGACTATTTAATCAACTAAAATGAAAGGTTGAATACCAACTTGCTATATATAATATTTTACGGACCAATAGTGCAATTTTCCTCTGAAATACTGATCGAGTGGCGGTGGTTGAAGTTTTAGGGATAATTGAGTGTGAAGTGTGAACCGAAAGTCGAAAAGAATCTGCCAATTACCCACATCTTCTCACTATTGCTTTAATTTTGTATTTTAGTCAATAAACCTCGTTGAATTGCAAAGCCCCCAAACTTTAGAACTTTCTAATGGGAGGCAGATTCATTATTTTCTCTCATTTTCTGTAGAGGCTGTCAAATCACCTAACTCCAACTTTTACAATAAGCAATATTGCATACCAGTGGACAGTTCGACCGAAGACTAAAAATCGGGCTATAAGCTGAAAATCGTCTCAACCCTATCCAGTATCTGATTCTACGACATGAAAGATCACCGTGATTGAAAGCACGACAAATGCACATTTGAAAAATCTAGTTTGAGCATGAATAAAGTCCAAAAAATTCACATTAACATGTCTAACGCAATGTGGAATGAGGTATAAGAGACTATGCCAAACGAATCGTTGTATAAGAAATAGAATTTTACAAAATCAAAGTATAAACACACATGCATGAATAGAACAAAGAGCCCTCTTAAAGTATAAGAAAACAAATTTAACAATAGAATCAAGAATACATCACCTTTTTTCCAACCAAGAACTAGTAAAGATAAAAAGAGTCCATCCTAGTTTTCGACCGGAGACTTTGGAGTTCCTTTCTGTCGAAACTAGCCAAAATCGCAGCTTTCTATATAAGCTCATCAAACTTCTTGAACCAAAAACAATAGCAAATAGCTATGGAACTAAAAGGACTCATTGGATAAGTGGTTGAGAAAGAGATACAATTTGTTCAAGACAGAGGCCTCTAGAGTCATGTTGTTAGTGCTTGATTTAGTGTGAGCTCACCTTTGCTTCCAACGTCTCTCGCCTTTATGACTTTCTGCCCCTTTTCTTTTACTCAGTTTGGGGAAAAGTTGAAAGCTAGATGGGGAAGGAAAAGAAAACATATTAGATAAAAGCAGCACCAGTTGGATATTGAGAACTTCCCTGCCCATAATTCCAAGTGGTGCCGCCACAGTCAGTGCTGTAGAGGTGATTAAGTGATCATATGCATAATGCATAAAAACTTCCACAAGAGATGGAAAATGAGACTTAAACTTGACACACATGATATCAATGTTGAAACTCTTCGTGACCGCAGAAGCAGGATCAACTTTTGGGTAAGAGGAGGGTTCAAGCAATTCCTCTGCTACCTCTGATGCCATATCAAACGTACAGCCTTACATTAGTCTAATTCGTTGAAAGCGAAAACATACAGCATGTAGAAGCATTTTAAATACATATTTAATGTAAAAATCTTCAGAGAAGATAAAAAGAATGAAAAACTAAATCAAGAATGCATAAAACAGTGTTCTCCTTTTATTTAATTTGGAGAGAGCAAATAATGGTTCCGTTTAGCACTGTTAACAGGACAAATGTTGAATAAATCTTTTAGGGCAGCATCTAAATCAGAATAAAGATACTGATTTTGAAATGTAATACCATATTCATAAAATTTATCAATTTATTACTGGACCTCAAAAAACTATTTCTGATTTTGTGGATAAATCTCAGAATTCAATCTTGATAGAACTAAGGATAATAATCCAACAGTTAAACAGCCATCCAACCTTAGTTTCCCTTGGAAGTGCTGCAGACTACTTTGAGCTAGCTTATGAACAACTACTGTGACCTTACCATTCATCATTCACAATCTTTGACACCTGATTAAAGGATATCTATCGTACCCCATTTGTTATTCGGAGTTATATCTCACAAGATTTCAGAGATGAAAGGATACTAAATTCTCTTTCGATTCAAAAAAAAATGCTGACTTTAAAAATAACTGTTTCCCGCTCATAAATATGTATAAAGACATAAAATAAAATAAAATAATAATATTTCTCTGTTTTAGTTTTTAAGTAGCTTTGCCCAGCTAGCAGGCGAGCCCAGCCATCCGCCACCACTACAGCCACCATTCCCTTAATCTCATGATCTATCTTTGGTGCGGGGAAAAAATCCAATTAAAAGAAATTTTAGATTACTAATCCTGAGATGTTTTATCCTATATTATTCTGCTTGCGAACCAACAAGCTCAAGAGTTTTGAGAAAAGCGGAAGATTGTAAAAATCAACACATAAATTATTTCAAAATACTTGAAAAGTCGAAACATAATAAAAACATGTGAGCATTTTTAAAGATGTCCTGAGTAACCTTGGAGAAGAAACAATACTAGATTAAAACTCAGATATATGGTCATACTTATTATACCTTGAGGATTAGAACCCCCGAAGACAATATTCGCTGATATAGAGCATGTTTGACGACCTATCCCTAAGAAGACACTACCTCAACAATATTGTCATCAACTATGACTAGACTTATAATTGTAGGACAAATCTCATCTCAGGTAGGACTTCTAAAAGTTAAAGGTACTAAGCTAACCAAGTCCTACCAAAAGTGTGTTACCTATCTCTATAAATATAGAGCATCAACTCATTATTTTGGTACGCTTTTCATAGTTTTCAGTCTATAGTCTCTTGCATAAATTATCATTTCTGCTAATTTAAGCATTGGATGGACGACGAGAATACACATCGACGATGTCGTTTTACTGAAAGACTTTGTTCGTGCTCAAGCTCGAGAATTAACAGGTGCAATTTTTGGTAGCATCATTGGCGTCGTCTATGGGAATCGCTACCAAAAGCCATGATTAATACACGTTAAGATCTTCCCCCAACAAGCTCATCCGCTCCAAACCCACCTCCTATTGTGGATCCCCTTGTTCCTCAAGAAGAATTATCAGAAATACCAACGGACCAATCAGCAGTTATTACCGCTGGAGCAGTCGAGTGCTCCGCCAACAAATCGTCACGCTGACTCAATTACTAAGTTGAAGAAATGCTCATCCAGCACCGGCACCACCATGTGGTTTCATGGCCGATGCTCGAGCTCGAATCCCATGTAATGCCCATGATAATGGCGGAATCAGTGCCTCATGCGTACCTCCCATGGCCTCGCCCTCGAGATCGATCACTATGGACTCAGGCGAACTTGCAGGATCATACAAGATGGGATTAAAGTCGGTCTACGACATAACAAGAACAGTAAGGTTCACACCTTCACTTCATTCACACAGGAGGTACTCTCATATCTGATTCCTAACATGTTCAAACATGTTCAAATTCCCACGCATAATTGAGTATGATGGGACCACTAACCACATCAAATCATCTCAATGTGTATATGAATGTGATGAACTTATAGGTTGCGCCAAATCCGATGATGTGTAAGGCCTTTTCTCAAACTTTGACTAATGCCACTAGGGATTAGTTCGCCACATTGGAACCCAACTCTATAGCCTTATTCTCGAACATGGCCAATAAATTCTCTGTTTTCTTCACATATAGTAAGTGCAACTCTGCCAAGGCCGAATGATTTCCTACGCAACTTTATGACAAGGTTCAATAAAAAAAGACTACAGATATCTGACTTTTACATTGCAATAGATGTCTTAGCTTTAACGTGTGCAATAAGGTGCGAAGCTTTCAAGATGTCTCTATCTAAGACCTCGCCGAAGTCAATGATGGGCTGCTCACTGGGGGAGAAAAATACATCAACATGGAGGAAACAATGTATCCAAGGGAAACTGGCACAAAATGTAATCGAATTTGGAGCCTCTTGATCACCTCGTAAGAGTTCGATAAACAAAGAAATGGCCTCCACAGGTCTTCCATTGAGCACCGCGTTCGAAATGCATGCGTTCTAGGTAGCAATATTTTTTTAGGGCATCTTGTTTTGTAGTACGTATGAAAAGCATTGCAAACAACAAACTCATCATGGATCAGGCTAAGTATAATAGCAATCGCGTGGAACTGCTGTCCGAGGAGAGGAGAGCAAAGCGCAGCTGAGGCCTTAAAAAGGCAAGGCAAGGTAAAGTCATTGGGATGGAGTTTTGTAGTACGTATGAAAAGCACTGCAAACAATAAACTCATCATGGATCAGGCTAAGTATAATAGCAAGCGCGTGGAACTGTTGTCCGAGGAGAGGAGAGCAAAGCGCAGCTGAGGGCTTAAAAAGGCAAGGCAAGGTAAAGTCATTCGGATGAATAGACCCCGAAGTCCGAGCGCGTGATCGAGAAGTGGGAGTGCAGCAGTAAAATGACCGTTCTGCTTCTGAACATTACCTCATATGATGGAGGTCCAGGTGAAGACAGAGCGAATCTGGACCAGCGTATGGGAGAGGACAAGCTGGGCCGAGAGGGGGAGGTCAAGCTTGGAGTACATGATAAGGTGGTCCATGCCTAGACCGAGCTAGAAGAATAGACAGTTGAGACGACAGATTCCACCAGTGAAGCCAACGCTTTTGGGCGGAGGAAGGGCATGTGCAGTGGTGCTTCAAATGTCTCTACTTCATCCAATTCCCAAATTAACAGCATCAATAAAGAAGCTAGTCATTTATTTCACTAAAAACTGTACATATTCCACGATTGCTATCATTTATGATGCCCGTGTTTGATTTAGCTAAAAAAAGTTTGAAAAATATAAATAAAAGTCGATGATGATCTAGCAATTTCCATGGTTCAAACAGGCCTAAGCATTTTAAAATTTAACACATCCAAACAAATAATACAGATTGTGACACAATCTTTATAATTCGTATCCTGTCCCAGAGAAACAAGAAACAAAATTGTGATATATTCTCATTTTCAGAACAGAAAAAAAAGATCAAGCAACTATTCCCTAAAACTTCTCATTAGACAACATTCAAAATACAAACTCTTCCTCCGTTGCTCCATTTGGAAGTCCTCTATTCTTCATGGCTCGCAAAGCTTCTGCTGTTGAGTCACTGATATTCAGTAGATATTGCACTCTGGCCAAGTTTTCAGGTGATGGATCACTTTTAAGGTATACGAGGAAGAGATCAGCAAGTTCCTCTGGCACCTCCCATGACAATGGAGTCGAAGGAACGGCCTTGTCGCAGGCTAACAAATCATTGAGAGAATTGACCTACAAGAGCATAGAGACAATTAAGTCACACAATCACTAAATTAATCTTCTAGAACAAAAGCACGAAAATCAGATTGCATACCACTCCCGGATGGTTTCTCTGCCTTAGAAGTGCCACTGCCTGTACAAGGGAGTTAGATAATCTACTTCGTGCAAGCTCCCGAACAACTTCTTTGGCCTTCGCAGCATTAATATTTAGATCTTTTGGGATTTTCTCATATACTTCCTCTTCGTCAAACTCTCCTGTACCAGATGAGAAGATATCATCAACGGTTTTTTTGAACAGGTTCTCTCGTAAACTTTCAGAGATCATGGTGTCTACATCAACCCCGTTTTCTTTCAGTTCTCGAATTTCCTTTATGCTAAGCCTCCCCCGGCCAACAGCAGTTTCAAGGGCTGCTGCCAATTTTGTAGTAGTAATGCTCTTTATTATTTTTTGAGAATACTGAGGTGGTAAGCCAACGTTCTTCTGCAACTCGCTGAGTTGCTCAATTCTTGCTTTAGTCAACTGTCCATCTGCTAAAATAACCTCAGCTTCTTGCCTGAAAGCCTGTTCAGCTAAGCTCCTGTGTACGTCAACAATCTCCTTGTCACTCAATCCAAGTATGCCACCAAGTTGGTTTAGCAAAACATATTCAGAATCGTCCTTCTTTGTAGTGATTTGAGCCCCAAATGGAATTCTAGTTACCTCACCAGTTAAACAAAATAGCAAATATGTCTTGTAAAGATCAGTTCGATCCCTCTCTGGGAGGTCTTCTTTAAGATTTATCTCCGTCTGGCTTGGTTTTCCTATACTTCCCTTGCTTGGTCTTGCTTTCCGAAGTGACTGCAAGGACTCCCATTCCTCATCTACCTCTGTTGGTTTTTCTTCCTCAATAGGCTCTTTAGGTGGAGTATCAGTTGATTCGCCTTTGATGTCTGCGACTAGTTCAGTCACAACCAAGCTATTAAAAGCTATCATCTTTTTGAGTTCTCTAGCAGACTCTGTACGGTTACCCGCTGCCCTTGCTCTTTGAATGTAGCTGATGAAAATCTTACGGATCTGTATACATACAAGTCATTTAAAGCTATCAGAAACACTTTAAGAATGTAGTCCAACAAATGGGTAAGGATATCTTGGTTCATCAGATACTTACTGCCTTACTAGCAATAGAAATTGCAACCTCTCTGGTTAAACGTAAACCAAAAGCAGCCTTTCTGACGGACTTCTTAATTTCGGCATCATAACCATCCACTCCTGCAGCGATTGCTTCCTTAACAACCTGTCAAAGTGATTTTGGATCAGAAACTAACTATCATGAGGGCATAATGATAAGCAATAAACTAATCATATTTCATAAATTTATATGGAAATAAAATGTGCATAACAAAGTGTTGTTGAGTCTCCATAAAGCTAAGTGCAACATCCTCTATCTGTAAACCAAGGAACAAAAGAAGGGCTCTCAATAGAACAAATTCATTAACAGCTTGGAGTAATAATTTTTTCACATTAATTACAAAGAGCAGGGTGACATAAGATTTTCTGTAGCGTTCCACTAATTAAATCACTAAAAATTCAAACTGGAAATAGATTTGTCACAGCCAAGAAACTCCCAAGTCTTTTATAAACGAAAACTAACCAAGCAAGGATCAGAAATAGTAATCACAATTATCTAGGAAAGTCATGTCTCCATTTTTCTTTTTTGTTTTTATCCTTTTAATTATGGGGAGAGGTAGAGGTGTTATTATTTTTTGGATACAGGATTTGATCCAGGAGGTTCAATCATAATGCAAATCATCATACTCCTTACGAACAGGACTAAAACTTGATAACAGTCTCTGCCATTGTAAATATAAAGAACAAACCTTTTCAAATAAACTGCCACAGATATCTGCGTGAGCTGCTTCAACAGTTTGCTTTGTAATGCAAAACATGATCTGTATCTGTTCCAAGGTTTCCACGTCCTCATCACTGAGTTCTCCTTTATCAGCTACCAGTTGCTGAAGCTTTCTCCGGTAAATTTCTAGACATCAAAAAGGAAAAAAATCATTTTACAGATAGCAAATAAATAATCAAAGAAGACAAACTAAATATATCATGACATTTTAGTGATCATACGTAGTAAAAAACTAAACGAAAATCAGAAGGTGACTGCAGTATAGACACAACAAATGAATGTCCCTTATTTGCACCGATACACCAGGAAGAAAGGTTCTTTCCTTCAAGGAGCATGAACATATCATTTTTTTACGGCAAAAAGTGCCTTTTGCAAGTTATAAATTATTATTTTTGCACAACTTGTAAACTAAATTAGTTTTCTAACCAACTGACAATTGCACCAGTACACTGAAAACACATAAACAGCTAGTAAAAACCTCAAAGAAATACGATCACAGCTTGTCTCTGAAGAGATTCTCTTACTATAGACTTCTAAATTAAACCTATAGTACCTTCATGAATCTGAATCGCCTTCTCTGGATCAAAGTGCAACTCCTCGCATAGAGTTTGAAGATATGCTGCTTTACTATCAGCAGCTGCTAAATCGCCACTGGATACAGCCTGCTGAAGACGTTTACGATATACTTGAGAGGTAACATCCAGTGCAATTGACTCCGCTTCACGTCTACCTAAACCAAATATATTCCTCAATTGGTTTAATGCAGCAAGCTGCAGCAAAGAACAGAAGGATGAAGTTAATAGAAAAGTAAATAAAGGAAAACGGTAGAGATATACTGTCTAGAAAAGAACATATCCATGTCGATGTTTATACCAGAAAAAGATAATAATTCCTTCCAAAATCAACTCATGGTACCAGTGTTTGATATAACATTCATGGAAGTTTGTATCTCTAACACCCTACGGATTAGTAACGTATACATAGTTTATTTGTCAATATGTACTATGCAACTTTGCAAAGAGTCTACAATGAAGTTACATTGTTATTCATAGATCTTGTTTATATAAAATTATTAGTTGAAACTTAAAACAGGAGATATTTACATGTATTTTCCCTGGAAGACAGAAGTATAGGTAAAGGGCATAACAGCATAACTATAGCTATTCTTTTCATTCTAAAGAAGATGAATACAGCTTAAGGAAAATCAAAATAGAAATTAAAAATGCTCATGAGGATCTAACCTCTACATACATCGACTGGGTAGTAATCTTGGTAATTTAATTAATTCACTCTATTATAACTATCCTTCGCTAGTAGACAGCTGATAAGTAACATGTCATGCAGTAAAACACATACTTGGACTAATATGACGCTATCATTGGTTAAAGTATGTAAAAATCACAAAATATTGGGACCGGCCGACATGAACATCTAGGTGAGGATATTTATATATCAAGATGTCCATTTTCTGTTTCAACTTGATTATAGAAAATTCAGGTGCTTGGCAGCTCATCAGCTGCCAACAACTCAGTTAAACCACAATAAGAACAAAGAAAAATGGAATGGTAATAACCTGAAGCCCATGGAACAGAGGCATCACATATTACAGGAACTGACAACGCTCCTGCCGCCAGGAATAAATCTATAGCTACTCTATCAACACCACCCTATGTTATGTGTTGTCCATCACAATTCAACCCTGGTGAGGAATTGTTAGGTGATGGAATGTTCATGCCTTCTGTGATTAACTAACCTAAAGGCTAAGATGACCACCATAATTTTGTATTAGATGTAGTATAGGACTTCATCGGTGCCTGACAACTGTTAGAGAAGGTTCTGAAAAGTTTGAAATGGCAGGTTGTAGCAGCTGCATCGATTGAGCAGGGGAGATAAGTTTCTTCACTTTAGTAAATGGATCAAAAATACTTCACACAAACAATCCAAGATGATCCTTGGCATTTCTCAAATTCTAAGCACCACCACCCAAAACAATAACTGGAAGGGAAGGGAAGGGGTGAGGTGGCCTAATCATATGGACACAGTGAGGAAAGGTTATGTGATGGTGAAGAATAATGGTGCGGCTGCTGAGTAGTGGTGCTAGACAATGGTGTCTAGAGTTGCAGGAGGTGGTGCACCACATTGGGAGACGAATCTGGCTCTGGAGAGTTTTTTGGTTTCTTTCTTTTCATTTTCCATTTGAAAAATTGACAATACGTCGCCCTCACCCCATAACTGCATTGAATAAAATGTGTTTAAAGGTACCAATGTAGCCAAACTGAAAACTCGTCTACCAAAATGACTTCTAACCAAAAAACTCAAGCCATCATATTGATTTTTACCATGAACTCTACATGTATAAATATTCTAATAACATATATCCTTTGTTAACTGAAAGAACATTACAGAAACAAACTAAGCCTTATTATCAATAAATTTGAGATCGGCTACATGAATCCTTCTTCACCACTGCATTCAATTCATTGCTACATCTAATAGAAGATGCAGAGCAACTAAATCCCTAGCAACATATATATTTCAATAACTGATAGAACAATAACAAATATTATAAACATCTAACGTATATAAACAGAAAAATAATGCTTTGCATATTTTTTTAAACTTTATTTTAGCCCCTGTTTGACACATAGTCTTTTAAAATACATTCTTTCAAAAATTATTTTCAACCACACATTCTTCAATAAAATAATATTTTTCATCACATCAATAACTTTTCCTTACATTTTAACCTCATATTTCCCATCATATCACTATTTAAAATACATTCTTTTCTCAATAATTTTCATCACACTCTTAATTGCAGTTTTGTCGTGTGCGTGTGTGCATTATAGCTCACCTGTTAACTATTCAGTTCAGAATTCAGTGATAAGTCATAGCACTTATATTTAAAATTTTCAACTACAGTTAAGTGGGGTGTGATCATTTTAAGTGATAACTCTAAATTTTTTATCAATCTTAGTCTAATAAGCCCTCAGTGACATTTTTAATTATTGAATTTGATATTGAGCTCCTCGGTTTAGTTCCTTTATCATGTGTGTATGAGTACACAGACCTACATAAATATGTTTACACTTTTATTAATATAATACAACAGAGAAAATCCCCCCAGCATGATTTTCATACTTGGCAAAGCAACAACACAAATTGAAACACACTTCCAGAGGGATATTGAGTTTTTACAGTTAACAGGATGTTAATATGAAATTAATAAAATTTAAAATAGAGATAGCACCTTATTTTCTTCCATGCGACCACCTGCTAAAGCGTGTGAAACATAAGCTCTATAAAGAAGCTTTAAGTCATCCATCTTTCTATCACCATCATACTCCCCATCTGAACAAACAATATTTTTATCAACTCCGACTAGCAAGTTTTTGAAGAAAAAACAGTTGAAACAGATAAATCCTTTACGGAACTTTCAGCAAAGCTCAAATATTATCAAAACAAGAAGAACAAAGCACACATCAAGGCCTAAGAAAAGCAGGAAACCAGAAATCAGATAGCATTCACACCTATCAAAGATACAGGTCCAACCCCACGAGCAAAGCGACTGGCATCAGGATGGCTCTTCAGTGAGATTAGCAGATTGTTGAATGCCAATATCTTGTCAATCTCCGTAATGACACGTAGCCTGCAAGATATTCCACTTCATCTAGATGGTGCCAATACCACAACATAAAAATTGTAGTAAAACATAACGCCAGATAAATCTAGTTGTACACAACCAACAAAGTCATTGCAAGGTATCATCGTGCTATCATTATGTGACTAACCCATTCTTGTGAAGATTTTCAATGGCTTGCTTATGTTTGAGTGGGGTGGGTGAGTTCCAAAGTACCAAACTAATCCAGCAGACTTTATCCCATTCTGAAAGGCCAAAAAGTAAATGCTGGTTTTCTAAACCAAAAACTGGCTTCTTCAATCCGATTTCCAAATTGCAAAACATAAATAATTGATTTTTAGAACAAAGAACCGGCAGGTTCAATCTAAAACAAGATTGATTTTCTTATTTATTTTCTTTTTTGGCTATTTAAATATATGTAAATAATTTTATACAGATAGATCTAATTGATGCAGCCACACGCACATAATTTAACTCATATTCTAGGTGAATCCCAGAAAAGAACATTAGTGCACTTTCATAGAAAACTGATCATTCTACTATAAAAAGAATATATCTTAACTGGTTTGGTCCAGCTCTTGCAAGAACAGTACCATGCACATCCCTATTTGAGTCTGTGCTCAGTATCAGATCAAGTTACCCTCAAAATTTATCACCTGATATAGATTTGGGCAAAGCTTTGGCTTAACTTGTAACAGGCTGATTTTAGATAAAGTTCATTATTTTTGTTATTATTGTATAAAAATCATAATGGCTATTTCAACTTATACCCATTAAATTCAGTATACTCTTCTAGTGAATCATTCTCTTCGACCAAACAAACATTTTTTAAAAGAAGGGAGATACTGAAACGACACCCTTCGAAACCATTAACTTGTTAGCTGTCTACATGTTCAAATAATTGATGGTAAACATACCCATCTCTAGTTCTAGACTTCAATGTACTCAGAGCAGTTGATATATTTTGCTCAACGAGCTTTCTCGTATGCTCCCTAAACATGTCTTCCGCAAGCTGAAAAAAAATATATATATATGAAACCACCACATTGAGAGATGTGTATTATTCACTTCTCAGTCTTACTTTGGTACAACATTGTGACGGGCATAAATAAAAATGTTAACTTTTTAGAAAGTCAATACCTCATCAGAAAGTCGATACATGAGTTGTGCTTCTCTAAGGCTGACCAGTTGGCTGACATCAACATCTGCAAACATTACAACACGTCAACATTGCAGTATTGGTCAATTAATAAAATTTAGTCAATATCAAACAAAATTAAACAAACAGGTCTACTCTAAAGCATAATTATATTACCACACCTAAAAAAGCAATGGTACATAAAGCGTCCTGCAAGGAGCAGAGGATTTTTTCACGAATATGGACACACCATTACATGTTATTAGAGTTAAGAATAGAACCAAATTACAACTTCAAAAGTACTTAAAAAGGTATTCTTTGTAAAATGCGTGAGCAACATTTTGGTTTGATTAGAATGATGAAAGTCAAGAAATAGTAAATACTAAGATTTTCAAGAAAAAAACACGGATTGGTAATTTATTAGGAGTTTTATTGACAGAAAAATTAAAAAAGCAGCAAAAAATAGTTCAATAAATTGCCAGAATATTATTAGATTATGACATGCAGACGCTTGCTGCATTTAAGAAGACAAAAAGTATCGTGCATTTACCTGGGCCAACTGATTCAAGCTTGAATGCATACAGTCTTTGCGCATTGTCCCGAACAGCAACCTCAACCTGATGGACAAAAAGCAATAAAGAAAGGAACTCTAGAATGAGATGAAGGTTACCAACACTAAATTCGAGTATTATCCCAAAAATTAATAAATAGTAATTATACTTTCCACAAAACTTTATGTAAACTTGTTCAGATTAATGCATACGCCATACAGTAGTTACCTGGGCATCAGTAACCTTGAACACGCGTTTCCAAGGTAACAGGAAGCCAGATGCTTCTCCAAATACAAGATTTGAGACATATATTAGCTTCTGAAATGCCTGTACTGGAAACATCGAAATGGTCAAGCTCTAAATCTTTGCAGCTGTAATGCGGCACTAGAACTATTATATCGTGCCTTATATTGATAAATAAAATTCTACCCGACGTTGTTCTATATCAGCGTCCCGATCCCCAGTTTCAAGCCTTTGTCTGAAAAATCGCCTACCAATCTGAGAAATAGAAAATTGAACACTTGAATTACAGTAACTTCATTAACTACAGCAACCTTTATTACTTCATCATAAAAATCAAATAAAACATGTAAAATTCACCTCCATGTGCATGGCTGCTGCATCTGGATCATCAATGCCCAATGAGTTTTTAAATTGGATGATGGTCTCAACTTCACTGCCTTTAAGATCTTCACTTCCAGGAGGAAGCACGGCAGATACAAATCTAAGAAAAACAAAAAAGTTCCTAAGAGGTTACATAAGCTTGTTGTAAAGTATGTTTATAAAATACTCTCAGTCATTTTTATGTGTTGCCATTGTTATTATCGATTATCAAGACAACAAACAACATCTAGAAATAAAAGGTAAATTCTTAAGCTTTATTCAACTACTGTTTTGCCTAATACCCCACAATGCACCACCATGAACTGAATACAATATCCTTACCCCGTTATTTTCTCATTTGTAAATAAATGCTATTCTTATTCTCCAACTTTCCTTACAAAATTTCCATTCAGCAAGAATAAGTGTGGCACACGACTTTACAGGGACCAACAGACTGGTGTTAACAAATATTATTGTCAAACAATTTTACGTACCGGCAATATATATCACAAAGCTCTGCATTGAATGCCTCGTTCTGTTTGATAATACCATATCTGAAAGATTAAACAAATGCAGATCGTTGAGAAAAAGAAAATATATACCATGATCAGCTCCATAATATCCGTAAATGACATTATAGTACGAGTAAAACACAATGATAAACTGAAAGAGGAAAAATCATTACCACTGCAATTGGTGTAAATTATTGTGAAAATGTGTTAGTATAATGATTGGGTTTGTTTTGTGACTCGCGAAAAATAAAAAAAATAAAAATTTATTTTATGCTTCAGACATCAGTTGAAGGGTAAAGAACCTTGAATCGTTGATAATGATTAATTAAATTGCGTAGGTAGTCAATCACAGCCCTGTGGTTCGAGAAACTACAGAATACCTATAACAACTAAATGTGCATACAGTGTCCAAATAAATACTTATATCAGATATATATCAACTAACAATTTATCTTGAAACTGGACCCTTATAGTTAATATTCATGAAAAATCCAATCTAACTTGTAACCATAATTTATAATCCCGCTTCTGACTCCTTCAATTCTTTGCAATCTAGCCACAAAATTATACTACCGACCATCACAGAACTATTTAAATATTTGGGGTAATGCCAATTGGAAGTTCTCGTTAGACTTACTTGCTTGCAATGGCTTCAATATCTTCCTTCTTAACTGCCCCGGGATCGTCACAACCAACCACATAGTTATGCAAATTAGCTGCCGCAACCTCAGGGACACAAGAGTTCAAAGCATAAGCAGCACCAGCTCCAGCAGCACCAAGAGCCACGGCACCACCCAATCCAGCATTACGAGACCCACCAAACCGAGACCCAAGTCCATATCCAGCTGCAACAGCAGCTGCAAAGATTAAAGCCGAACCAGCTATCCGAATAGGCGGTGACATGGCATCGACCAAAGACTGGACACCCGTGAGGTCTCTCTTCTCCCCAAAAACATCGGCTTTGACAGCAATACTGGATGGAGAAGCAGAAATAGGACTAGAATTTTGCTCCAATGAGGAAGAGAGCGCGGTGGAGATTTTATAGCGGTGGCGGCGGAAACGAGTTGAGGAAAGGCGAGGAGGGATTCCGGCGGGCTTTAGGGTAGGGGTGAAGAGGGTGGTGTGGTGGTTGGTGAGAAGAATTGATGGGTTCATTTTGACACCTCTCTCTCTCTCTCTCTCTCTCTCTCTACTGTGTGAATTTGTGAGGGTGTGAGGAGCTACAGAGAGGGGATAATGGTGTGGAGTTAAAGTTTAAGATCAAATTTAGGGTTCAAGGGAGCGAGAAAGAAGAGAGTGTAAAGAACGCAGGATGAGGTTTGGGGACGGAGAAGAAGATAAATGGAAAGTGAATATCGGAATCCGACCCTTTTGTCTTCAACTTGAACCCGGATTTACGAATGCTCCAAAGTACAGTCTTATAATTGGGGAGTCGGGTCAGACGGCCGGGTCATACCGAATGTTTGCAAGTGCTTGTTTGGAGTTCATATATTGACCATCATTGGTAGAGTATTGTTGTAAACCAAGAGTTTGTTCTTTGAAAACCAAATAAATATTTCAATATCTTTTGCATCAACCTACATATCAAAACATAAAAGATCATATGAATCTTGATTTTCTTCTTATATTTCTTTGACTTCTTTTTAGGCTCTATCAAATTCAAACTAGTTTTATTGTAACTAAGACTCTATAATTTCTATTTTAATTTTGATTACAATTCGATAAATTTTTAATACAATTTAACTAAAAGAAGTAGAACAAGAAACGGACTCAACATCGCTCGCTGGGCGTCTTGTTGGAGCTCGAGCGCTCAAAATTGGGACATTGTCGCTAGGGGTCGGCGTGGGTTGGGTTGGGTCGATTTTTTACCCAACCCAATATGGTCGGTTTGATAAAAACTCAAACCAACCCAGCCCATTTATGTGTTCCAACCCAACCCAACTTTCGATCGGGTCGGGTTGGACATTAAAAATCATA
>CAIGRP010036740.1:0-22505 GCA_903798385.1 Fraxinus cuspidata
TAATAATTTGAAAAATTCATAACTATGATTGTAATTAGTTTTTTATTTTTTATTTTTTTTTATTTTTCTTTCATTTGAATAGTAGGGTAAAATCGTCATTTTATTGAAAAAATTGTTGAAAGGGACCTTTTGCACAAGAAATGTGAAAGGTAGGGGTGAAAATGTCAAAAAATGAAAGGTGGGGACGTTTTGCACAATGTCATTGAAAGGTAGGGACGTTTTGTGCTATTTACCCCTTCTAAATATATAATTTCATCACTCAATAAAAATTCTCATACCAAGTTACTAAATAATCCAATTATGATTAGATTGGGACAAACAAATTGATATTGAGAAAATTCAACTAATTATGGCGAAAGTAAATAGTGTTCAATATGATGAATAAATGAGTTCTTCCCGCCCCTATTAGAAACTCCATTAGAAAACAAGGGCATTATTCTTAGCCCATGGCCTAAGAAGAAATTAACTATGACCATAAAATAAGGGGGAAATTGTAGCCACGGATCAAACCTTTTATTTAGCAGTAGATTTTGCTCAAACCTTTCATTTGTGTCACTCACGGTACTAAGCCTTTCAAAATGTCGATGTTGAAGTCCAAATGGACTGTTTCTGTTAGTTTAACCGTTATATTGACATATGGTTGATTATAACCTAAAAAATTTAATTATAACAAATAAGTTAATCTTATTTACTAACAAGTTGAATTTAAGAGATTATAGTTTTTCAAAGCATGCGATGGAAAATTGATCGATGGTTGTCATCAAAAGCTATCATCACAAATCGAACTCATGAAGGAAGTCAAAATCGAAGTCACACATTCAAGAACTTAAGAGCCAAACTTCGGAGCAAGATCAAAAACTTAACTTATTAGATAAAACGTAAATGTACTAATACTTTGATATTTGACAATGAATGCATAAGCTCAAGATCCTTATATGCATTAAAAACAATTTCGTGCATTTAATGTCATTCTAATGCAATTATTTGATCAAATATAAAAATGACTTTCAGAAACGATATTTGAACTTGAAATACGTATTTTTATCTTAAAAAGTTAGTTAAAAATACTTTTCAAAAGTTCATACCTATCAAAACCTTCGAATCAGAACAAATGAGGCCAAAACGTATTAAAAAGGCTGCTCGGAAGTCGACTAGATGTAGTTGACCGGAAGTTTTCAACTGTCCAAAATTTGACAGTTCCGACCTCTAATTTTTACTGTACAAACATTGATTATTCAGACAAGAGGTGGTCAATAAGATGAGTCATCCGAACTCCCAGATTTTTTTAACATTTTGAAATCTATAAATACCTCTCGTATTGAAGTCCCATAAAGCTCAACATTATATAAGGATCATGTTCCTTGTTTATTAGTCATCGAAAGTGTTGTAAAGTGTTGAATAGCATCATAAGTCAATCAATATAGTGAAAAGGCTTTACTCGTTTCACAGAGATTCGTAACGGAGGATGTAAATAATTGTTTTAGATCAAACCTCCACAACTATATCGTTTGCATCATCGCTCCCTCTTATTTGTGCTTATTATTTGAATTGATTTATTTAGTCTTTATTTGCTTGAATTTAAGTTAATTATTTGAAAAATAATAATTTAAAAGCACAAATCAAGAGGGAGCGATGATGGAGGTGGAGTCGCCAGAGATGGTGCCAACGTTGGGTAGGTGCTGTTTCTTAAAAACCCCAAAATCATAGCTTAAAGAAGATCTCTAGTATTGTCTTCCCAGAAATATGATTGTAATGGGGTTTCAAAAAATCAAAGGAGGCACAAATCAAGAATTGTTTCTTCAAGATACATGTCCCCTTCAATTTCCATATTCCTCCTCAGTTTTCTTATCTTCCTCTTCTTTTGGAAGGTATCCCTTTATTTTAGTCTCGAGAAACTTGACCTCGGTGTCAAAGATTCCTTCATTATGTTTTGGGTGGGTGCTGTAGCGTCGGTCGCTGGTAGTAGTGATGTTTTTGGGGTGGGTGGAGAAGAAGATGAATAATGTTTATGTTTTATTTTATTTAATTTTTCATGAATTATAATTGTGTTTTTTTGTTGAAAAATGTAAAGTTACTATTTTATTATTTTAAAATTAGTCAAAATTATGATCAATTTGAATTCTTTGGTCAACTAAAGGTCAAACTAACACAAACCATTTATTTAGACTTCAACTATGACATTTTGAAATGTTGAGTACCGTTGGTGACATAAATGAAATGTTTGGGTAAAGTCTGCTACTAAATGAAATGTTTGATACCGTGACTGCAATTTTTCCTAAAATAAGACTCTATAGGCATAAATTAAAATGAGTTTGAGAGGAAAAAAATATGAACAAATTAAAATCAAATAATTGAGTTCCATGTACCATCACGTAACACATTATGTAACCTCCGATGTATATGTAGCAATATCATTTATCTTTCGAGAACCACTTGAATTGGGACAAGAGGATAATACTTGTCCATTTGTTTATGTTCTAGGGATGGCAATGCTTTCCATGTCGAGGATTTTCGAGAGAGTTTGGGAACGATGACTGATTAAACCAACCTAGTTTCATGAGTAAAATTGTGTTTCTACTCGATTTGATCGACTCTTAACCGAAATGAATATAATAGAATTTACTCTACCCAAAGGCTTATATGAAAGTACTGTAATAGTTCTTTTAAAATAAATAACTTATATTTGACGTCTACTAACAAAATAATCTGTTATTTACTAATATGTAAATTCTTCATCCAATGTGAAGCCAAGACGGTTTACCAAATCAAATGACATAACATAGCGGTCAAATTATACACTTCTTCAAACAAAGAGAGAAGAATGAAAATTCCTACCATTTTCCCTCTTCAATTCCCACTTTTTTTCACGCCAATATGCTTCCCATTATCTATATATTCAAGCCCAGATACCCAAATGAAGTTTGAGAAATGAGTAACGATGGAATTGTACAGAGGGCTCTTAGCAGCCTTGGCAAAGGAATTGATTTAACCTTCGATTTTCGAATCAAATATTGTAAAGGAGATGATAGACTCATTTTGCTTAATGAAACGGATACAAGAGAGCTTTCAGTTCCGGGTTTTGGAACATTCAAAGACGTTTCTGTTGACATCAAATGCGATAAAGGTGAACGCACGCGATATCAATCTGATATCCTCGATTTCAATCAGGTAGCAATCAATTTGGGTTTGAAATTGACTCTATGAATTTTTTCATTAACCATAATGATTGAGTTTTATTGTAATCGGTGCAGATGTCGGAATTCTTCAACCAGAAATGTTCGGTGCCTGGGAAAATTCCATCGGGTTTTTTCAATTCATTGTTTGGTTTTCAGAGTGGATCATTGGCTACAGATGCAGCAAATACCAAGCATTTAGGGCTTGATGGTTATTTCATTGTGCTTTTCAATGTTCATATTGATCGATTTCCACTCATTCTCGCCGATCATGTACGAAACGCTGTTCCTTCTACTTGGGATCCATCAGCTCTTGCCAGGTAATATGTACATCCTCCTCGACTTTATTCACCGTACACTAACTTTCAAATTGATAATAACTCAAAACTTTAGTGACTTGATGGGAATAAAATAAAATTTATTTACTTAATAGAGATTTCTTAGGTTCAATGAATGATCAATAATTTTAACTAAGCACTTGTTTTAAAATTATATTAAGTTTTTTTTTACTGTATAAACTTTAATTTTAGCAAGACGCCTAACTTTATCATCTTCTCAACCATACATTCTATCAACCTTTAACAAAATCCATTAAAACTTTTATCGAAAGATTTGTGAAAAGCTCTTAAAAATGTTACTTCTCTTTTAGTTTGCTAGATTTCTTCCGCGATCGTGAAATTTTTAAATTTATCCCAATTGTGACAGTGAACACTAATTTAATTTCAAATTTCACCACTATCACATTTCATCATCTCTCGTCCTCTATACCGACGATAATTTCTTAGTTGGAAGCAATGTTATAATTGATCTTTCACATAGTCGCTATGCAGCACCCCATGAACACACATAGTAAGAGGAAGGTTATGACAATGTCTTAGATTAAAAAGTTAAAAACGCTTTTTTTTTTCTTTTTATGACATGTAGTAGTGAGTTGACCACCACAAAGTGATTACTTGAAATATCTTGTGATATGAATGTCAATTAATCAATATTTATCCATTTAGGATACAATTGGTTACAAACTAATGAATTTTGAAACTGAAATTGAAGTTAATTGATTAATTGAAATTTCCCGAAAGTTCTATGGTCACACATGAATTTACCATAATTATATATCTTGAAATTTTATGTCATCGTTGAATAAAAATGATAGAGCTACCGAATACAGACAACTTACTAAAATTATGACTAAGTCAGTGAATAATAATAAATATATATATATAGAAAAGTATTAGGTGGGAGCCATTTTCTTGGTTGGAGAATTCATAACTGCCCGACTTCTTGATCATAATCTGTATCAGATGTCAAGGGTTAACAAAAAAATGTCAGCAATATCATCAATGGAAGAAATCGTTAGACGTGTCTGATACGTTAGATTAGTATCAATATATAAAGTCATTGTTTGGTCCTAATATTAATGAGCTTTTTATCATATTTTAAAATGGAAAATTTAAATTAAAAATTGTACGTCACACTGACAAGTCACTGTTCACGCCTTCCTCAAATCTCATTTCTACCATTTGACAGGGACCCACATCACAGTTATGCATTATTCAAGTTTGAAAGCAAATTTTTTTTTTCATTGCATCATAATCGAGGATCAAATAGGTCTTTTGACCAAGCTATAGATGATGGTATTTGATTCGGGAAGTCATTCATTTTTATTTTATTTATTTAGGACTCCACCTTTTGCACGTTGAAAAATCGTTTTTCTTTAAACGATCGGGGTCAAACATACACTTGGATAATTTCTAAATTTTTATTTTCCATGTTGTTGGTTTGTGTTGGCATCAAAATGTTTGACATTTACATGTTTATTTGTCAACACTAGAAAATTAACTGGTTTGATTTGTTCAAATGATATTTCCATGTGGAACATTTGATTAATTTTTGAATTGTGGTTCTCCATAATTAATATATTAAAAGTTTTCTTTTAAGGTATGTTTGTAAATTTTAAATATGATAAATTATTTTCGGTGCATAGTAAACACTAAAAAGTCTTATTACAATTTGACCATTTCATCCGTATTTATTAGTTTAACTTAACTAATGGGAAAGCAAATGTCACAGTCTAGTTGGTAGCTAAATTACCAAATATTTAGACTGTTTCTATTAGTCAAATTACCAAAAATAGAGTAATGGAGTGATCAAGTTGTAAGTAAATTTAACTTCAGTGACTAGTCTAATACAAAATTAAGGTATTGCTTGACAAAAGTTGATAAATTTGTGGTTCCTTTAAATACGTGGTTAAAATTAATTGTCAATTTTTACTTTAACTTTTTTAAGCTTCCCCAAACAAGAACTAAATTAAATAACCCTATTTAACTTTCTGCTAAAAAAAAAAAAAAAGCTATCAGTGGTAAAAATGAACAGGAAGCTCATTATATTTTTGCTTGAATTATTAAAACTAACCTATCTAAGAGATGTGTGATGATATTCAATTATTTGTGATGCATGGCAGATTTATTGAAAAATATGGTACCCACATAATTGTTGGGTTGAGCATAGGTGGTCAAGATGTGGTACTGGTAAGGCAAGACAAATCTTCCAACATGGAGCCATCACACTAAACCAAAGAACAAAAAAACAAGGTTCCTTACATTTTTTTTCCTTTCGCTTTTTAAGTCTGTTTTCCGTTGAATTGGATGACACTGAATTATATTTGTATATTTCGCAATCCAGGCGCCGCGGGCTTTCAATGTTTTTGATCCAAAGCCAAATCTTCTCGGAAATTTTGCATCCATCACAGCAAAAGATGTAGGTTTGATAATCGTATATAGGCTTTTCTCATCTTTTTGCTAATGTCTGCTTGTGCTTGAATGAATTGATTGTTCCACTTATGAAAATGGAGTTTCTGGTCCTGGTTTTTGTGTTCTAATGTGAAAATCTTGACTCATTCTAATTTTGATGGGATCCCTTAATGAATGCTATAGGAAGTATTTGGTTTTGTCCCTATCAAGCACTTAGTGTATTGTATCCCTTCCTACTATGTCACGTGGCTTAAATGACATATTTGGTACATTGGTATATACAGAATTGAACGGGACCTCTCTTTATTAACCTTATTCAATTTAGCACGCCAAATATGTAAAAGAGGATTTATTTATTTATTTATTTTTGTGTGTGTGTGTGTTTATGTTATGATTCTTATCTATTTATTTATGCCAAAATGTTTTATAAAAATAGTTATTTTGTGTGTGGTATATTTGTGAATAACAAAGCGATATTGTGAAGCAAAACTTAGTAATACATTTCTAAAATAGAATCGATAAGATTTAGTGATGCCAAAATATCTTGTCCTGGTTGCTCCTCATTGTCTAAATCCGAATGGGATGAGGACGGTAATCATGGTTCCCAAAATTCTCCAATCACGCAGAAAATTGTTTTATTATTTTTTATTTTAAATCATATTTTAAAATATACATAATAAAATTAAAAAATAATTAAACGGTACGATTAATGGAGAATTTTTTTAATTTCTATCCGTGCTTGCTTCTTGAAAATCCCTGACCGGACGGGGATTATAATGGCTGCCCCGAGTCGTCCCATTGCAATTCTTAAAATGTAGCATGCAAGTTTCATATATCCCAATTTATTGTTAATTGAAAGAATGTCAACAAAGTATATTTGGACATTCTGCAATATATTTAGCTCTGTCTAGTTTAATATACAAAATATGCTGCGAAGAGGGGAAAAAAACTTGACCAAATTGTATGGAATGGTATTTGCAGGGTATCAGTGTTATATGTTCAAAGTGGGGAGGAGACTTGTCAACTACTACACATTGCGAATGGCTTCTTACCTTTCCATCGATGCCCGATGCAATTCACTTTAACTTCATTCCCATCACTTCTTTATTAAGAGGAGTTCCAGGCAAAGGGTTTTTATCACATGCCATCAATCTTTATCTTCGATGTAAGTTCTAGTCGACCAAATTAAATATATGTTCCGAAGACAATTCTTGTAGAATACGTAAGAAGCAAGAGATATAGATTGAAATTATTGTGTATTTTACAAATACGAGGTAGCTCTATATCGAAAAAATGAGGAAAATTACTAGTCTTAGTTTATTGTTTCAAATTCTTCCCTTAAACATATATTGAAACATGAAGTTTGGTGCGCAGATAAGCCTCCTATAGCTGATTTGCAGTACTTCTTGGATTTCCAATCTCATAGGATTTGGGCTCCTATTCACAATGACCTACCACTAGGCCCAACTAGAAACAGGACCATGCAAGCACCTGCTCTACATTTCAAGTTGATGGGCCCCAAACTCTATGTAAACACTACTCAGGTAAAACATTGATGTTTTTCCTTCCTTGATGTAGTTGCTTCATGATATGGAGTTATGACTAAATGTTACTGAATTCTGATCAGGTCACAGTCGGAAAAAGACCGGTTACTGGAATGCGATTGTACCTCGAGGGCAACAAGTCCAATAGGTAATGCAAATTGCCAATATTATCTTAGGTGGTCAGTTTGCATAGACAGACATCAATGGTAAAATGGACAATATTTCAACTTTTATTGTCCAGTTCACCTACTAAATACGAGATAAATGCTACTCATTGGTTAAATTCATAACTAAAAGAAATCTGTTTAACAGGTTAGCAATACATCTCCAGCACTTATCGAACTCTCCAGTTCTGCTCCGAGATAAGTTGAGTGCTGCTTTAACTTGGCGTGGATCGGAAGAAATAGCTGATGATCGATACATTGAAGCCATTCAGTGGAAAAAGTTTTCACACGTATGCACAGCCCCCGTGAAATACGATCCAAGATGGGCAACCGGGGAAGAAGATGTTGCGTTCATCGTAACTGGTGCTCAACTTTACGTAAAGAGGCATGGCACAAAGAGTGGTTTGCATCTGAGGCTGTTATACTCTAAAGTATCCGATTTTTTTGTTATACAGTCTAACTGGATGCAGTGGGCATCAGACCATATTTCCATAAAGTCTGGTTTTTTCTCATCAATAAGTACTTCATTAACTGGCAATGTAGTGAAGGAGAAGGCACAACCAGTGAACGTGGATTCTGGGGTGTATCCGACAGGGCCACCAGTGACCGTGCAAACGCAGAAGCTCTTGAAATTTGTGGATACATCGCAAATGTACAGAGGGCCACTGGATAATCCCGGACATTGGCTAGTGACAGGAGCAAAATTAGCCTTGGAAAAGGGAAAAGTATGCCTGCGCGTAAAATTCTCGTTATTGAACATATGTTCAAGATAAAGAAGACATTGAATCAGGGAAGAAATTGCAAGAAAATCGACTCAACGTTCTACGTGAAGGCCTGTATGATTAATGACTATTTAAAATGTTATAACAGATAAATACAGTGAGTTCGGGGATATGTACGTAGCTTATACTGTAAATAGGAAATATCATCTAGTATGAATCCATATCGTTGATTCTTTATTTGTTTATGACAAACGAGTACAATTTGTTGGTGTTTGTTTTTAACTACGCCGTGTTTGGTGGAGATCTTTTGAGAATAATTGTGAAAAATGAGTTTTTTGGGAGAATGTATGATTAAAGAATGAGTTTGGAAAAAAAAAAAAATGGTTTTTGAAATTGAAAACCAAGCAAGGTCTACCAATCTCAATCAGGGGTAAAAATGGGCCTGGCCTGCACGGAGGCTTGGCCCTCGCTTAAGGCCAGGTAGGCCTGCCTTCCACTTCCATGGGGAGGATCGGGCCCAGAGTTAAAGCTCACTGGCCTGCAGCATGTGAAAGGGCACGTTCCAGATAAGGATTAAATTAATCTTATCTAGGGTTTGGTACAATCGGTGTCTGGATTAAATTAATCCATGGTGCTTATCCTCCTTTATTCAACCATATAAAATTTAATACCTATTTAAGATGAGTTTATGCCATACTATTTATTTATCATTTTATAAATTAAGAAAGGTGAGTTAAAATTAAATTATATAAATTTACTTAAAAGTAAGGAGCCAAAATTTCCATTTATAAATAAAAAACTAACTTATAACTCAAAAAACTCTAGTAAGTAAAAGTTACTTATAAACAACAGATCAATTATAAGTAAAAAATTCACCTATAAATTTAAAATTTGTTTGTGAGTAAAACTTATGTACAAGTAAAAAAAATTCATTTTATAAGTACAAAATTTGTATATGAGCAAAAAATTACTTATGGGTAAAATTCATTTATAAGTATAATAATTACTTATGTAAGTAGAAAAATCTTTTATAAGATAAAAATGACTTTATAACTAAATATTTACATATAAGTAAAAACCACTTATAAGACAAAAAATCACGTTTATGTAAAAATTGTTACAAGTAAAAAATACTACAAATAACTAAAAAATCGCTTATATGTATAAAAAAGTCATTAAAAGTAAAAATTACTTATAAGACAAAATTCACTTATAATTATAAAATTTACATATAAGTTAATAAATTCAATTCTAAGTAAAAAAATTATAAAATGAAACATTACTTGAAAATAAAAATCACTTATAATTTAAAAAAATTACATATAACTAAAATTTTTATTAAACATTTATTTTAAAGTAAAGATTTCACTTATAAGTATAAAAATGTTCATGCAAAAAACTATAGTAAAAAGATCACTTGAGAAGTTAAAAAAGTTCTTATTTATAAATATACTGTCATAATTTTTAAAATTTTTATTACAATCCTCTAATACGGTATAGCTCAAACCCCGTATGAAAACCATTTTCCCTAATCCCCCTAATTGTATCCTCCCTAATACTTGGCTGGGCTTATTTGTTCATTTTGAAAAGATTCAGGACTCTTGCTACAATTTTCCTTTTATTTTTTATATAGTTACTTTCTTTGTTTTTATTTTAAGGAGAGGACAATTATTTTACGTGGCCAAAATGGTGAAAGGAAGGGTTTTGCTATATTCTCAAATGCCAAGGGTATATTGGTAACATTTTGCAAAGGTTGGAGATGAAAAGTGCCCCAAAAAAAAAAAAAATGAAAGAAAACCCTTATTTTCTCCTATAATTGTCCCAATTTATTTACTGATTTAATTTCACAAAAAGAAAAAAAAAAGAGATTATTATCTAGCTCAAATAAAATTATGAATTCAAGCACGCATAGATGGTCATTCTTGACTTTTTTGGGGTCCATAGTTTGCGTCTCAAAACTTGACTTATTATAATGAAGGAAAATGTGATCGTATTTTAAAGTTTAGCCAATATAGCACCTTCTTGTGCATATAAATAAAAGTATAATTTGATTGCGCCAACCCTCTTGAAGAGTGTCCCTAAAATGCTCCTATTTTTTGTCGTACGACTTTTAAGGATGCACATAGTTTGGTTATTCTTTTGTCCACGTTATTTCATGTTTTCTTGTACTATTCTTAATACTTTCTCCCATTAATGTGTCTATTTTAAAAATAAAGAACACAATCGAAAATTAGTTAATTCTACGAATACCAACTATTCAATAGTTCGTTAATTTGAGATAGAATACCGAACCATCAACAAAATTGAGATAACTTTCAACGAGCATTAAACCATCCTTTAGTGTCAATTAATTTTCCATTTTCCCCTTTCACATATCTTCCCAGCCGCCCAGCTTCGACAACAATATCAGTCAGACATAACATAGTTGATCAAGTTGCAAAACTACATATATACGATGACACGTCGACACGTGAATTTCAAAATGGTGCAGACACGTGAATTTTTTTAGAATTTTAAATTCATATATTGTCTTTATTTTTATAAATTTTAATATAGAGAACATTACATGACATATCATATTGGTGGAACGGAGGTATCTCTAAAGTATCTCTCAAACATCGATAATTTAAAATAAACTATAAAAATGAAATAGGACAAAAGCGTCGTTTATTACATATATGTCCTTAAATGTCCGAGAAGTGTCGGACACGAAGACGGACACACTGTCCTATTGGGATTATCCGTGCATCATTAATAAATCAGGTTCGACTAAAAAGAAATCAAGGTGGGAATGTGGGAGCCTCCAGCTACTTTTATTCAGAACTTTGAAGCACAAATGATGGACTGTATTGGCCTTCTGCTTCAACTGGCTAGAAACGATGATTTCTCAGGTACCAAGCTTGAATTTTCTTTCAAGTGATGAAGACATTTGCAGAGACCTTCTAAGGCTGGACTTGTCCTTCTTGATCTGGACTAGCTTTTCGTATACACACCACGGGAAACTGATATAATGATCCCGTTTCAGTCCCTCATTGTAGCAACCCCAAAATTCATGATGATAAGTGACATGATACCAAGCCGATGCTTTTGCATCCATATCATCAGATTCGCTTCCTTTCTTGAACATTTTCCTAGCTTCACTCCTCAATGACCTCACAGCTGCACCAATGGCGTCTGCATCTCGTCTTCGATCAAAACTCTTTGACGTCTTCATAATACCACCACTCAGTATTTCAGCCTCAGTTTTTATGCCATAATAATCCATCAGATTACCCAATTTGTAATCGTACTCAGTTTTGTAGTGAAAAGCTTCGTCAATGTAATCTTCAAACCCATCCACTTCCATGTCGGGATCATATGACTTCCTTGCAACTTTTTGGGTAAATGATTGAATAGGAGCCGTGTCAGGGGCGATGTTTATCACATCTCTAAAAAGCTTTCCGATCACACGTTTAGATTCATAGGTTGTCTTGTCGGGCTTTTCCATGAAATCTGGATATTCTTTCACACGTAAATGAGGTGGAATTACTGCAGGAATACCGGTTTTTGAAAAGTCGACAGCAATGGAGAACAGCTTTGCCAACTCTACGCAAGGCTCACTGAATGCCATGCGTGGTTCTTTATCAGCAAAGACAGTATGTGCATTTGAAATAATTCCTAGACTATCGTTCACAATATAGTTGGTGAAGTACTCTTCGACTTCCTGTATCATAGGAAAAGTATAAACTGTTGAAATCACGAGGATATTCAGATTGGCAAAGCATTGTACATGTAAATTTGCAATAACTCAACATGTAAATGTCACAACAAAGAGGGCTCTGCCTGCTATGTGTGAAAGCTAGAAGAATGTCATTCATTCTAACATGAGAAATCTTAACTGCTAACTTCAACTAAACTTATTTTATGATATAGCTTCTTGACTTGAACATGCAGTCGTACAGCTTTCAAGACTTCGCAAGTTTCATCGAAATGGAAGAATAACACTAATCAAATAATAGAAACAATATTAATCTGTCAAATCAAACAGGGTTCATGCTTCAAAGATGCTGTCATCAGTTAGTTAACAAATAATTTCCCAATTTTTAATTGTCTAGCTATACGTAACAAATAACTTTCACAAAATATGATCAAGTCACACCACTACATTTTAAGTTCCATGTTCTCGGGATATGGGAAGGGTTAATGCTTTTACTCCATGACAGGTATTAAAGGATGTTTAGAATCTATAATCAAATACTCAGTTAAGAAATGAGATAGGAGACAGAGAAACCTAGAAAGTAAAAGATGGAACTCAAGGAAGTATGGCATTTTAGCAATAATTCCCAAACTAGGAAAATGAGACCAACATTGTAAGAATTATGATGTGACCCGAATTCTACTCCGAAGATAATTTGGAGTTCTAATTAAATTCGACTTAAGAAGAAATCCTTTTGGAATGCCACTTTGGAATCCTATTTGAAGTCTATTTGACAAAATCCTAGTTGAAATTCTATTTGAAAGCCCAATTGAGAGTTAGAAATTTATATTGGACTTGAAAATGTTTAGATATGAACAATGGGATTTTTTAAGCATCAATTTGGGTAAAGGAACAAAGTTTTTTCCGAGACTTAGCGCCCCAACGCCATATAGGTAGCGTCCTAGCGCTACCCTTGCCGTTCGATTTTTTAAGCATCAATTTGGCGTGCACCGCAAGCTAGCCCCTCGCTTGGCACTCTAGTGGTGGTGCTTTCCTGGTCCAATTTCGTTTCACATTTTACATGCATTTTGAGCATTCTTTTTCATCTAAAACTCTACTATTAGAGTTTGGAGGTAGCTCTTCATTGTATTTTAGATTAGGTTAGAAATATTGTTAGCATAAAATTTTTGTATTCTTACTCCATATTATAATAAAATCTCAATTCTCTATAAATTGTGTTATTCTTGTACTCTTGTGATCAATTACTTCATGTTGTAGCCATAATATCTTTTTTTTTTAACAAATTAGTATTGAATTAATCCAATATTATCTTAGTTTCACAACAAATTGGTATCAGAGCTTTTGATTATTAAATTCTTGGGAAAATCGAGATTTTGATCAAGGTAAGAGCTCAGCTTGATTTTTCGTGATGACAACAATGAAGTATGATATTGCGCTATTAGATCACAATACAAGATTCTCTTTGTGACATGTAAAGATATGAGCGTTACTCATTCAGATGAATTTGGACGATGGGTTGTTGGGATTTGACAGGATACCTGCAACTTAGACTTAGGAGAAGAAACAACGGATGGATTGAAAGATCATATCTCATCTTTCAAACAATATTCTTCAGGTCGTTTTAAAGTAGAAGTCAACCGCTACATTATGATTGAAATTTGAGTCAGTCTTACTAGCAAAATGTATTCAAATCAATGTCTATATTCTCATTATATAACCAAAAGTACATCTGTTGAAGATCACCTACCTACTTTTAAGGAAATCGTTGCTAATTTGGAGACCTTGAAGGTCAAATATGATGAAGGAGATTTAGGATTGATTTTATTGTGCTCATTGCTTACTTCATACACGTCTTTAGAAAAATGAATTTGTATAGTCGTGATATTCTCACCATCGAAAATGTATATGATGTTCTATCTTCAAAGAAAAAGAATCTTGTAGTATCCGGGGATCATGGAAATGGTTTCATTGTTGATGGTGGTCGTTCAAAAAGAAAGTTAAAATCTAACTTCAAATTTTGTAATTATTGCAAGAAAAATAACACTTGATGAGCGATTGTTAATAGTTACAAAATAAATCAAAATTGATTGCAAATCACAATCAGAAATTTCAGAAAAAGCAAGTGTTATAGAAAATCATAATAGTAATATAGAGCTTTTACTTATGTCATACTACAACTCCAAACCCGACAAGGCTCGAATTTTTTATACAACTTGCACTTTTTATATGATTTATAATCGAGATTTGTTTTCAATATATGAAAAAGTTTCAAAAGGTATTGTGATGATCGGTAATAATACACCTTGTCGGATAGTTGGTATTGGTCGAGTCAGAATAAAGATATTTGATGGGATGGTTAGAACACTTGATGTAGTGAAACACGTTCCAGATTTCAAGAAAAATATTATCTCCTTAAGTACTTTTGATTCAAAAGGGTATAGGTATATTGTTAAAGGGACATAGAAAATGTTATTTATATATCTTGCAGTGTTATACAAAATCTTTGAGAAGTCAACATATTTTAAGAACATATGTAGATTTGGAGTTGGGTTATGTATTGTTGGAGTCTAATTTGGCGTCTTATTTAAAAAAAATACATATAAGTTTAATTTAGAATTTAGGAATAAATATGCTTTGCCACCATCATCGACAATGTCATTGTATTCAGTAGCTAGTAACAAACCCATTTTGGCCATAAGATTTCACATAGGTACAATTCTACCGATTTAGTTGATGATTGAATGCGGTTAAGGGAGTTGAATCTAATCAAAATCCCTTTTTTGATGCATTCAGTTGTGATTCTAATACAAGACTTGTTTTAGCCTTATTTGGTGGTCATTATATCACTTTTGCTCCTAGTTGGGTAGTAAACGTGGAGAATATTTCCAATTGAATTTTTTTTATGCTTAATTTCTTTTGTGTTTCTATTGAAAAGTTGAAGTTTATTGCTTGTAATGAAGTTTGTTTTCAGGAGGAGAAGTGTCAAATTAGGGTGTGACCCAAATTTTACTTCGAAGATAATTTGGAATTCTAATTAAAGTTGATTTAAGAAGAAATGCTTTTGGAATGCTACATTGGAATCCTATTCGAAATCTATTTGGCAAATCCTAGTTGAAATTCTATTTGAAAACTCAATTGGAAGTTAGGTGTCGGGACATGGACAAGGGAATTTTTGGGCATCAATTTGGACGAAGGAACATGATTTTTCCCGAGACATAGCTCCCCGCGCCATATTGGTTGTGCCCCAGCGTTGCTCTTGCCGCTCGACTACCGTTTGAGCTGCGCACGGCTCGAGCTAGCCGGGTTTAGACGTCTCATATATATATTTAGCTCTTTATTGTATTTTAGATTAAGTTAGAAACATTATTGACATAAAATTTTTGTATTTTTTCTCTATATTATAATAAAATCTTTACTCTATGTAAATTACATTGTTTTTGAGTTATCGTGATCAATTAGTTCATATTGTGGCTATAATCTTATTTTTTTTTCAATAATGTAATATTGGATTAATCCAGTATCATCTTCGTTTCACAATAAACATAAAGAATACCATGCTAGAGAGTTCACACCAAGAACATAACAGCAAAAGTGGCTACAACATATGATATCTGTAGATACCATGTTAGTAATAAGTAACCTCGATAATAATCTGATGAAAAGTAGAAGGATATGGCAGTTCTTACGTCACATTTTGTCTCTTTAAGAAGGATCCCCATCTTATGGGTTTTATAAATTATAAATAACAAGTGGAAAACAGCATGGTTTCAAATGCAACTTCAACGTAGAACCACAGTACCTGAATTATCACATCATGATCCTGTTTTGTGATTGGAGCTGTGCTATAATCCATAGGCGAGCTTTGCTCAGGTGGAATCAAGTCATGGTCCCAACAAACAAAGTAAACGTCTCCATCCAAATCACTCCCGGAACATTCATTTGGGTGAGGTCTGTAATATTTGAACAACCGAAACCTTATAGAACATGATTAAACAGAAGATAGCAGCAGTGAAAATATCACAGAGGGCAATTTTTTTAATAAAATATGCTATTTTTGTTTATTCTATAAAGGCCATTTTAGAATAGCACAATTTTCAATTAATAAAAAATCCACATTGGTACACTGCTTCATGTTTGTTCTACAGGTTTAGAGTAATTCTTGACTCATAGTTGACACAAACAATAATTACCTGAATGCAATAGTCCCCGTAAAGTTCTTGCAGATAAGATTAGTTTAGAAGCATTCAAGAAGTCATTTTACCTTCTTCCTTTCTGAGGGAAAACCACGCAGTCCACCATGTGGTTCAATGCTGGCACATCAACAGCTTTTAATCTACGGACATCACCAGGGTACAAACATGGGTTTTTAGCAACAGAAACCGTTCCCTTAACAACGTAATTATAGTCATCTGACGTATTGTCATAGAATCTAAGGAAATCCTCATAGAATCGTCGACGACCAGCACCAGAAAACTGAACAAACACCTCGCCATATTCTAAACTTTCTGTTTCATCCATGCATCCCATCATCTGTCTAGCTTGTGGAACAAATATTCTGGATTTCACTCTCAAATCTAGCAGCTTCGATGCGCGAAAAGTTTGTAGCATCATAGAGAGAAATGGTTCACCATCAGGCAGATAACCACACTTTAGCATTTCCTTCAGAATGTTCGTATTTTCTCCGGGAGACATCAAATCCAATGCCTCCTCTGCCCTCAATGGATCAACTAAAATACTGTCCAGCTGAGCTACTGCTTCTCTTTGCTTCTTCTCAAAGACATGATCCCTGACTCCAAGAGTAGATAAAAGAGAGATAATTTGGCGATTCAGAAAACAAGGTTGATATTTACTCCATGCTAAAACATCTAATTTTGTATTGTCTGACTGATACTTTAACATGCTCGGTCTCAATGACAACTTCCTTCGTGAAGAGGGATCAACAGCCACAACACCTTTGTAGCCACCATACCTGATCTGAAAGGCTGAAGGAAAAGAATTTTTAAGTCTACATTTCATGGCGACCTTCCGAGCAAACTCAGCCGATATCTTCCCAATTCCATCAGAAAAGGTTCCTCCTCTTGCTGCCTCTATATCGGGAATAAATTCAATCTCATCGTCCTCAACACTTAAAGTTTCTATAGAGGATCCAAAAGATTGACCAAGTCTGGCAGCATATTTTGCCACATTTCTAATGGAACGAAAATCACCCATCCACCTACGGATATCATCAGCATTATCAGTAGCTGTTGAAGCAAACATCCAAGCAGAATTATCCTTCAACTGACTTGAGGAAAATGCAAGAAAATCAAATTTCTTATCACCAATAACAATGCCGTTTCTAAGTGTTGACAATATCCTTTCATAAATCTCTGTTCTTCCATTCTCATTCCCAAAAGCTATCCTGGGTGATAGTTCAGTAGAATACATTTTATCCCACTCTTCATCCACAAAAGATACACGAAGAAAATTATCAATGTCTTTTTGATAATGCCGTAACACGCGGTTTGACATATTCACTTCAGGGCCGGAGAAATACACTTTGCTTGGAGTTACTTGAACCCTGCGTACATATACCAGTCCATCATCTAAACTAATAGCTGGTGATTTTGGTAGCCATCCAATCTTGCGGTACTTGTCATACTGCTCCTTGAGCCAGCTCGCAGGATCATAGCAGCATTCCTTTAAATTATAAAGTTTCTCTAGAGCATACTCTATATACCCAATGTCTATTCTCTGTGGATCAACCAACCTAAAAAAATTGATATCTAGGTTCGGCCCCGGAAGACATCCATGTTGTACCAAATTGCAAACCTTAAACAATATATTACACGGCAACTTAATTCCTTCGGGAGGAAGCAGAATGGGAACTAGGGATGAATTGACACAAAAGGGAGAACCAGTCTCCAAACTGAATTGGTTTTCACTTTCCTTGTAGTAAGCAAAATTATCTGAGAAATTTGGAAGCTTCATGCCATGTGAGATCTGCAAACACAAGCCCGAAGATTGTCCAATACATGATGGAGTAAAATCTGTTGTTCTGATCCACTGATCATCTGGAGTTTCCTTAAAATATCTATAAACAGATTCATTAATCTTCTTGTAGATCTTGGGAGCACCATATAACTACACATTGAAAGAGTGAAAACATTCATTTCTAGCTTTCAGATAGAAAATGAGAACACATACATTTGTAGTAGCTTTCTAAAACGTATAATGAGAACAAGGCTAGCAAAGGAATGGCGACAAATAATATCAAGAGATTGAATATTCAAGGCTTGATATTGATGATTCAAAATAAGAAAATTGTTTCACATTTTTTTCCTGCATTTACACATTCTGGGTAATAAGTTTTCAATTCTTTTGTTGCATTTTCACTATAGAGTTGTTAGGCTAAACAATCTTGTGTTGGGATGAAGATGAAACTTATTATTTTACTATTTTAATTCAAAAACCGCTTGTTCAGTTAATTTATGTTTTTTATCAATATTGCATGCTTGTTGAATTATTTGAATGCTTGATCACAATTTACATAACTAGTTGCTCATTTTGTTTTGGGAGGTTCGATTAAGTTTAGACTTTAGAACACTCTAATATCAATATAAGATTTAATAAACGTTAGGATTAATAGTTTATGACTTGTGCAATCACAACGCTAATCGTGTAGTTGAATACATTACTTCGCATATTAATTTGGTATACATATACAACTGGATCGTATGTAAGAATATGTTCGACTAATCTTGAGAGAGAGAGAGAGTTGGATTATATTGGAATATTGGTTGTCAATGATACATAAATTATACTAAATAAGATTTAAAAAGGGAGAACAATAGTTGGATTCAGAATCTCAACACATCCTTCTCACTTATAGTTTTCATACAACTTCGATAACAATTCAGGTAATCTTAGTAGTAAACAAACAAAACTCAAACAACATCCTCTGTTACGGTTACATTCGAGTTCAATAGCGAATTAGTACACTTTAATAGAAGGCTTGTTCTTCATGGAACGATACTTTTACTCCCTAAAACGATAGTATGCTTACAAAATTTTACCGAACAAGTTTTTAGCTTCATTACCAAAGAATTAAGTTAGTTTTTAGTTGATTCTTCCTTTAGTTGAATTTTTCTAATATTTTTTAGTTGCTTTAATTATTTTTCTTGGAACAGAGAGAAACAAAAGTAGCAAACTTTTGAAGTGGTTAATCCTGACATGGAAGACGAAGGCATGCTTGTAGGAAATGCTCACAATATACGGGGGTGTACACGCGACCCGAATGAACCCGACATGTGAAAATTGTGGGCTTATAAATATTACTGAGAGATATGTATTGTTGATGGACCGAATTGTGGAAACTTGTCCAGCATCGTCTGTATTTAAAACATCGAGAACGAAGACGTGCCAAATCTGATGAAGATGACATGCTTGTAAGAGATCTAACTCGTAATGCATTATATTGGGCACTGCATGTATTGGAGCACTTATTTTGACATGTCGAAATTTTGTCAATTTAGACAACATTTAAGAAGTTGATGACAAGCACTTGCCGGGTTGGATGATGAGGACATACCTGATGCTATCGCCCTACTAAAATTTAAAATGTTGAGAGATAACGTGTTTGAGCGAGAATGAAATTGCAAAATACTGTAATGAACTTGCTAAGTTGAATGAGGACGACACGACTTTAGGAGATTGTCCCTTCTGGGATGAATTTAAAAAGCAGGAAAATAAGACATTTGCAAAAGTTGAGGAGGATGACTTGTCATTGCCAGAAGATTGGAATTGTGGACCAATCATTCAACCGAAAATATATCAACTTTTGAAGAAGAGAGTGAAGAGCATTCCAATTAATCATAAAGGAACCAAATAAAGAAGTAGCAATTAATAAAGATAGAATTAACACACATTCTTATGACTTCATTGATAGCCAAATAATTGATTTTGTGATTAAATCTGACGAGGAGGTATACATCTTCATAGTTAATTTTGAATTGGGTAGAGAAAGTGTATTGAATCATGATAAAAAGGGCAAGTTGAAGGCTTGGAGAACAATGAGAAATGGAGCAAACTAAACAAGGCATCAACAACTTTCTTCAAAATTCCATAACATATTGTTGCAAAAGTCTATAAACGAGCACTAATTGGGAGACAACTCAATTTTTTTACCCTTTTATTTATTATGCTTTAAGTATTGCATTGCATGTTGTGATTTAGGATTGCATTAGTACTAGGAAACGTTTAATTATTGTTTTCCACTAAGTAAGTTATAGGATAATATCCTAGCATCACAATCATGCTAACTTCCTCTTCCATTCCAACATTCCCAATTTGTATATGATTATTTTTCACTCCCGTGTGATTTTATTAGTGATTAATCTTCCTTTTTTCCTTTCAGGCATCATGAGTATAATTTGGAAAATTAAGTGCTAAAGAGAAACACATTCACGTACAAAGCAAGTATTGCTAACCTCTTAAGTCTATTATACACACATTGAGATCTTGTTCATGTGAAATATATATTTGAGCACAATAATCATGATATCATTATGTATTTTTTGATTGGTTACATTGATATATTAGGTTGAATTAATTTTGAACTTAGGTTGACGAACCAAGATCATATTATAAAAACACGACCATTTGACCTATTAAAGGAATAAATTTGACGGTGGTTGATTGGTGTTGGGAACTATTTAGTTAGGTATTATAAACATTGTGTGGATTGTTTTTCGCTAAAAGGTAGAACCTATGTAGTAATCATACATTGGGAGCTTTGATACCACTTATCCCAAAAATACACGGCACTAGCCGTGGCACGTAAGAAAAAGTTACCTACGTTGTGTGTGAAGTTAATCTTGAGTAATATGACCCTAATCATTATTAATTAGAGTATGATCTATAGAGAAAGAATGTTGCTATAATATACAGTGAAAACTACATTCAAAAATCAAACAAAAGATCAAAAGAAAAAAAAAAGAAGAAGAAGAAGAAGAAGAAGGAACACATAAAAATAAAAAAGAAAAGAAAGCGAAACAAAGAGTGTTGAGACAGTGACCAAATAATTATAACGCTATTTCTGCTCGACTGAGCATTGGATATGTAGTTGTGGATTTATATTTCTAGTGAGGCTTACAATTCTGGGTGAAACTTGGAGGTTGGGATGTTAAAATATAGGAAGAATCGCCACTCATTGATATAGTAACTTTCATGGGTAAGAAATAAACTAAACTAAACTTGTGCGAGAAATAAATGAGTATTGTGAATTAAATCATAGAATGAATGAGTATTGGAGGTGCGTATCCCACGAGAGATGAAAGAAAATATTTGATTATTGAGAGTCGGGAGATAACCAACTTAAAGATTTATGATTATTTGATTGATTATCCTCACACACATTGATCAAGAATGAATAAGTGGAAATTAGTTTCATTTACACAACTGATGAACTCGCTATGAATTGTCAATAGTTTCATTACTTGATATGAGTTCGACATAGTTATCCAATGTATTGATATTATGTTTATATGCTTGCATATCTAGTAGATAGTCTTGCTCGGGATGAACAAGAGTTTACTTACTTATTTTTGATTAATTGAGCAGATATTAGCCTAATTTATGTGTTCATATGCTAATTGTAGGTAAATTCCCAACATAGAAAAGGTGAAATTAGAGCTAAATTGGAGCAATTGATAATCAATCGGGTTGCAATTGATAAAATTGGACGACTTCCAGGTGCAATTAAAGGTGATTCACAATTTTCTAGAGCTAAATCTAATAGTTGAAAAATTTATGGACTTAATTGCAAATTTTGGGGATTTGCATAGATAAACTATGGATGATTGAAGGATGTCAACAACAAATTTATAATGAATTAAAGATGAAAGACTAAAGGTTAAAAGAAGAAAGTACCAAGCGGAAAAACGGAGGAAAAACAGGGACTAACTTGAATGAATATGGAAGATGGTGAAAATTATAACCATGCGATCGCATGTGTTCATACCTTGCGATAGAAGGGGGATAATTTTAATGAGCAAAAATATATTGGTATAGAACCATACGATCGCAATGATTTGTACCATGTGATAGCATGGTTATACGAGATAGAAATTATTTGTTTCCTTTTTTGATTCAATCTCTTCTTGGAAAGCAATTGGACACGAAATTTGACTTAAATCTTATCCTATAATTATGTATATCAATCTATAAACAAAGGAGACCATTATAGAGGAAGTTAGAGGTTTAAATACACAAATTCTACATAGCTAGGAGGGTCAATTGGAGAGAAATTGAGAGATTTATCCAAGCTTTGAAGAAGAAATTGTTGCAAGATGCTTTCGTACATATTTCTACAATTATTGCTTGGAATTACTAAAGAGAATAAGACCCTGTTTGATTGGGCATATTTTCCATGGAAGATGGAAATTTTTTTTCATTTTCTAACTTTTGCAGTGTTTG
>CAIGRP010036741.1:0-26674 GCA_903798385.1 Fraxinus cuspidata
TGAAATTCATTTTTTTTTTAACAATTATAATTATGTGCAATATTGAAATCCAATCATTTGTTCTAATATTAGACACATCAAACTTCTCGTTTGCACTTTTTAAACTTCGATCTATATTAAGTCCCTTGTTAGGTAAAAATGAAAATATAATTTTCTAAAAATTTAATATAATCTGATGAAATGTATGAATGAAAAATCGTAAAATCGATCAAATATATTATTAAAATTATTTTTTGATTTTTTACTTAATATTTTTACTAAAAAATTAATTTTTAATATATGATTAAAGGAAGATGTACAAGTGCCTTTTTTTTTTAAATGCAATTGTACAACTGCCAACATTTCGTGTGGCTCGTCGAGCAGTAGGGTCGGCCCTCGGGCCGATGTCTAAAAAATAAGGCTATGCTCAAGCCTTTGTTCGGCTGGCTGAATTGAGATCCTTAATTGAATTCCATTTTCAATTCTATTAGAAAAATAGATATCTAACCTTTAAATTTTCTATCAAGCCAATTGTCATGGCAAAAATATGACCTAATGTGGTTATTAATGTCATGTTTGAGAGTCATTAATTTCTTGTAATGTATTATAGAAAATGTATTATAGAATAGTAGATTGACAGAAAATGTGTGATTAAAAAGTAATGAAACTTTATTGGATTGTGTGTAGAATATTTTATTGTATAAATATGTGATGAAGAATGATACTGTAGCAAACAATTTAAAATTTTAAAGAATAACAAATAGGGACTATTAACCTTTTTATATCCTATGCTTATACAAAAGTAATATTTTTAATTTTAGCCCCCGTTTGATTAATATAGAAAAAAGTTGATCAATAATTAAAATCAATAATTAATTTTAATCATATATTTTATAGAACTTTCAACTTTTATCATTTTTTAATCATATATTTTATCAAAATTTATTAAAAATTAAACTTTTAACTAAAGAGTGGTTTAATCTAAAATCATATTATTAATAAACAAAAGCACAAACTTTCTCCAACATAATCAGTATACTTGCCTGGGCACATGGAGACTACACTTGACCACTAATGTCTTGTCCCGTAAAAGAGAATCAAAATTGGAGTAGTATTTGAATTTTAAAAGCTCCTCGACCTAGTTGGGACTCCTATTTTTTTTCTTTAGACTTTTCTCGATTGATTAAGCTACGTCACGTCTCTCGTAAATACCAAATGTTATTGGAAGTCAAGCGCAAGAATGTGTCTACCTAGTTGTGGAATTAAAATTTTAATGCCCAATTGATAGAGAAAGAAAAACCACTCATACTTATCGACGACACAGTTTGGCACTAACTATTTTTGTCATCGTCTTTGTGCTAATAATGATTAACACTTTTGAATTTTAAAGTATTTTCTATTTTTTTCAAAGTTGAGACTGATGATTAATTTTATCTTGTCTCTCGATAAATTCTAAATTGGTCCAGAAATCAAGCATCAGTAAGTGCATCTATTCAATATGCAAATTAAAATCTAATTCATGCTTGATAAAGAAAGAGAAACTAATACACAATATTATTACATTAATCTTAAACCTTAAATTAGATTGGGAGTTTATAAGGTTACTAATATTTTTATTTGATACCTCATATTTTAATCACAATTAAAGATCATAATCTTTGTTTATTGCAAAAGTTATTTTTCATAAAAAAAAATTTCTTCAAATTCTTATCTTAAACTTTCTATTAATTAGTATGTCTTGTTTTTTATAATGATTTATATCAAAATATTTTATTTTCATACTTTGAAACGAGGAAAAAATATTTTTCGCACTTTTTATTTATTTATTTTTTAAAAACATGTGGAAAAATAAGTTATTTTACACCGTTTCGACAGACATTTGGACATGAAACTGTTATCCAATATAAAATGCGTTAATTAATGGAAAGTTTGACGATGAGAACAATATGAAAAAAAAAAATCGTTAGCGATATAAGTACTGTAATGAGCAAAGATTAAAAACCTTAAGGTTGCGTTTGATTGAGAGTATGAAATTTGCATGGAAAGAAAATAAATTCTAAACAATTGATTTGCCTATAACTTATTTGTTTGTAAACTATTAATTAAATGCGTTTGATTGATTTAATTTTCACCTAAAAATTATTATAAGTGTTCATTTTTTATTGGTGGATAGATGAGAGAAAAAAAGATAGTGAGTGTTCTGGAAAATAAAAATCTGTCACTCTCTAAAAAAATATTTTCCTTGTTTTTTGAATAAAATATGGCCACATGAGCAAAAATTGAAAAATATTTTTCAAAGAAATTTTTTTAATCAAACATCCCAAAAATAGGAATTTTTGTGGAAATTAACATTTTTAATGAAAAATAAAGTAAATCAAACAAACTCCAAGTACAATTAAAATGTGATGAAAGAAATAAAATTTGCACTGTGAATATAATTAGCCTATTAGATTATAGAACAAGAAGGTTATACTGAATTTCGTCTAATATTAAAAAATATTCAATACAACAAAATAAATCGTGCCAATAATGAAACAAGAATGTTGACATTTTTTTTTTTTTATCAAATCTTGCCCCAAAAAGTTCACATCAAATTATATTCTAAATATTAATAAGTCCATGTTCTTTAAAAAAATATTTTTTCTTCAAAGTCATTTTCATTTATACATTCTTTTATTAAAATAATTTTATACGTAAACTTAAAATATTTTTCTAATTTTTAACCATACATTATCTAAAAAACAATTATTAGAAAGTCTATTTTTTCCAAGAAAATGGAGCTCAAATAAATTTTAAGTGTTTGATAAAACGTAATAAACACGATACGATGATTCATTGAACCGATTAACAAGCAAAGAATTGACAAATTGTATTATTACTCGACAACATTGTTCCCATCACATTTGAGGGTCTCAAAATGATGCACCCAATTTTACCAAGAAAAAAGTGAAGTCAATAGATTGCCCTCCTTCCATTCAATTTTCCCCTTCATTCAAAATGGGTTCATGATTTTTTCAGTTTTGTTGGAACCCATTATGTCCAAGCCCCATCAATCAGTCAATCAGTTTAATCCAAATACGTGTCGAAATCCAGCATGACCTTTAATTTTTCTATTATCTACACGTGTCGTTCTCCTCTTGAAAGTGGCATGGCCAAAGGGATATGTGATTGGTCAAGGAATTTAATACCCGTCTAAATTCTAATTTAATTTCTTTTGTGTATTGCGTGAAGAATTTTTAATAAAATATATCATTTTTAATTGGCCAAATTTTAATTAATCATATTCACATTTTTTCACAGCACATTACATTAATTCAATTTTTTTTATCAAAATCTTTATCAAATTAAGTTCCCGTTTGCCCCCCATTATTCGGGATTGTAATTTTTGGAATAATTTTTTTTATGAATGTGTGGTTAAAAAAATTTAGATTTACGTGTATTTTATTGAAGAATATATGACTAATAAAGAATGAAAGAAAAATGGATTGTAATTTTAATAAGGCCATCTACAATGTAACTCGAGAATATTCAACTAGAGTAATTGCATCTATTCTCTTAAACGATCTTGTTACAATAACATGTCCAATAACGGGTTCAATTATAATTGAGGCACATGTCAATACTTGATTGGACAATTTGAAAAAACAATAAGACAACACACAATAGATGTATGCTACATCATCCCGTCACCTCTATCCCTGTCGTTGTCCCTGTCCAATGAGCATTATTATCTCTTAAAAGTTTCGATCACGTTGACAATAACGCCAAACTACTCAAATTATAATCTTGACCAACTCAACCATTCATTTAGGGCGGTAACGATAATGATGGAGACCAATTTTATTAAGATTAGATTTGAGTATTTAACCCACTCACGCCTTTCAAATGAAAACAAACTAAAATGAAGCAATTTCCACTTTGTTCATTAAAAAGATGGGCATCTCAAAATTTTTCAGTAATTCAGTCTGATCAAGCGTACCCCACATATGCTAGTATTTTTCATAAGTAGAAGAACACCGAATTTGTCAATATTGCTATCAACGGTGGACACAAATCGAGAAATATAATCTAACATAATGGGCTGAGACTTCATTAGATAAGCTATCAAAATTAAAGTACGAGCTATTCTATTGCCTTTGTAAGAAACTAAATTATAAGACATGCACAAAACACGGTGCATCAGTGACATAATTTCAGACATGACAACCCCGTTTAGATCAAAGCAACACTTATACTTTACTTTGAACCACCTAATGAGAATCGCTTTTTGCAAAGCCTACTTGAAGGCCTTGGGACAAGTCAAAATTCGATCATTCCCACAAGCATAGACGACTCAAATAATTTAAGGTCCACAGACAAAACATTTTATGGGACCTTTTAAAAGATGATAATAAAAAATTAAATATAACAACTAATCAATGAAAAAGTTAAGTCGAGGATTGACAACGATATTATTATAAGTGATATGATGGCAAAAAAAAAAAAAAATACTTCATGGTAATTTTAGATAGACATGTTGATGCTTATCATTAGCTATCATCAATGCACATCCATCACGAATTGCTTACACCAATGTCATCTTCAATAGAGAAGTAGCTGGCGTAATCGACAAAGGTTCTCATACTTTCAAGAATCATCGATAATGCTATGGTCTCTCACTCCGGATGTGGAAGTTTAATCTTTCTTTATTTTATTATTTCTTATTTAGTTGAGTCGAAATTTTGCTGGTGAATTAAATTTATCAAAAGAAAAAAGTATGATTAGAGTGTAAGTTGTAACCTAAAAACATGGTGTATATATTTTTAATTTATTGGTTTGATGTTAACTAACAATCTAAAAGTCTATTAGACTTTCAAGAAAAAAAAATAAAAAAAAGTTGGAAGATCAAATTATTCATTAATAAAAAGAAATCGTAAAGGTATAAATATGCAAATTTCAAAAAATTTGAGCCTCGTCAAATATGGGGCCTTAAACGACCGTCTAAGTAGCCTTATACTCGAACCAACTTTACCGTAAGGCTCCACACTCTACCGAATAACCCCCTGGCACCAGCTTTGAGGTTCTAGCACCACCACACCCACCTCTTTCCTCACCATAGCCCCTACTCCCACCAACCCCCTATGATAGTTGCGTTAGTGTTTAGCTTCTATTAAGGAAGATTGTACAAATCAAGTACAAGCAAAATGAAACGATCTCTAGGCTAAAATCATGGCTGCCAATTGTGTAACTGAAGAAAGATTCATAGCTGCCAATTGTGTAACTGAAGAAAGATTATAGATTGTAGCCATAACACTGGTGTATTTCAAATAGAATTGTAAACGTTGTATATAACCTATACCAATCATCAATGATAAAGTGTGCGAAGAATTCATTTAAATAGAGCAGTGTCCAAATTCTCAATACGGTAAGGGATAAACCCCCATATCGAATAAAGATGAAAATATAGACCAACATATAAGTGATTAAATTACTCATTTTAAAAGTTTTGATATTTTAAGATAGACCTCGAAGTCTTAATACGATATCAAAACCTATTAAACTCTAACAAACGATCCAACTAAAACTAAAAAAAATGAACACATGGATTTCAAGATTGATTTGCTCAAACGAGCCACTATCTTATAAGGATATGTCAAGGGATAAATTCCACGTCGAATAAGTATGAATATAGATCAACATGCAAGGAATTAGAACACTGCTCTTAAAAATGTTGATCTTTTAAGTGAACCCACAACTCCCAAGTCTTAATAGTTTCAACATGCAAATCTCTGGGGACTGCCAACCCCTCTTCCTACTCTACTCGCTCTGCCATCCCTCGCCTCTCCATTGTGAAGCACCCCATCTACCATAGTGACAAGGGCTTCCGCCTCCGAGCAACTAGCTCCGTGCATAATTCTATTCGTTTCTCTCACAGCATCAACATACAGCATCTAGTTCTCTCTCTCGAAGAAAGCCACCAAGAAAGCCCGAGTGTCCCTCAACCCCACTAGAGGACTAAAGAAAGGCCATAGGCCCACCACAATTCTTTGGTACATGAATAACACACTTTTGGTAAGAAAATGTATAATTTATATACCTTGGCAAATCAAAAGAATAATTTCTTCTTCTTAAACACAACAGAATGATATGCTATTTTCAAAAACTAATCTATGATGATGGATATTAAAATAACAGTTTAATAAGTTAGAAGAGAAAATAATGGTTTATTTTTGTTAATATTTAGAATACGTCCCTTTGTAGGCCACGAAAGGCACATAACTTTCATTAACAAATCCATGTTTATCTCTCATTCTTTCAAAATTATTTTTTCAACATACTCATTATCTATTACACATTTACATTCACGGAATAAAATATTTTACACGTAAATTCAAAATTTCTTTCTATTTTTTAATAACACATTCTTCAAAAATTTACAGTTCAAATTTTTTTTTTTTTAAATGGCCATCAAGCAGTTAAATGACATTAGGCCCTATTTGGTGAAAATTAAAATTCAGATTTTAATCCAAATCAAAATTAACGATTAATTTTAACCATACATTTTATATGATTCACAACTTTTCAAAAACATATTTCATCAACTTTTATTAAAATCTATCAAAAATCTAATTTTAACCCTTAACAAAAAGGAGCTAAGACATGATTCTAAAACCTTTATTTTCCCTTGTAATAAGGTCGAATTACTTTAACTAAAAACTCAATTTAATCAAAACTTGATTAATAACCAGAAAAAAATATTAATAATAAACAACTAGATTTCGAAAGCCGTGTCATTTGATAAAGTATTTATCTAAATTGTTGTCAAGGTCTCATTCTTGGTGGATTACACCATGAGATTATCTTTACTTAACATGCAAGGCCTTGTTATATATAGGTTACTCCTTCAAGAATATTTTGAACATGCTTTGCTCTTGCCTCTTCTTTTGTTTATTTTTTTTTCTATATTTTGAAGCTCTTCTGGAGAGGATCCCAGGAGGGAAAAGTTTTCCACATGGGGAGAGGAAAAGTAGAACTGAAAAGAATTGAGAATCCCTCAAGCAGACAAGTTACATTCTCAAAGAGAAGAAATGGATTGCTGAAGAAAGCTTTTGAATTATCAGTACTCTGTGATGCTGAGGTTGCTCTTCTGATTTTTTCTCCCTCTGGAAAGGTTTTCCAATTTTCCAGTCATGAGTAAGTTGTCTCGTTCATTTTCAATCGTCTTCAATAGACATGGAAGTCTGGCGTCCAGTCGAACTTGATCATGATGCACACCTAATGTGTGAGTGAGTGTTGAACGGTATAGTCTAAAAGCTTGAGTCGTCAGAGAAATTGATGGATTTATTTATGTAAATTTAACCTTCAACACGCTCTCTCATGTACAATTCATATTCTTCTTTTTTATCAAAATCCAGACATAAACCAAAATTTTAATAAATTTGGAAGAGGCAAGATAGCCGTGACTTTTACTAAGAGCTTGTGCTTATTCCAATACGATGTCGAACTACTTTGTCTAAAATCTTAAATCATTAGAGATGGACACATTTAAATTTAGTCTTCAATATGTGCTTCTTCACATGTAAACCATATACATTTTTTCGTTCAAAGGCTTTACAGGTGCAAAAGTTTCATCAATGTGTAGCAACAAACTTGAACTGGACCTGTAGAGAGGGGACACGTTTATCTATGTAAATTTTGTCTTCGACTGAGAGTAAAGCGCGTGGTGTGTAAATAAAAATTCAGTGCATGATTGTCTGTATAAAGTTATGCCATTTGTGTCATATGGTTTATGGTTTGCAGCATGCAGAGGACAATTGCAAAGTACAAAACTGAAGTAGGATTACCCAAATCAGATGATCAAGGCAGAAGAACCATGGAGGTATCTATTAGTTAAGATGTCTAGTCCATGTTTGGTATATTGTACTGGCTTGCACTTTTCTGCATCGATCTAGTCCAATGTTGCGCAGTCCAGCATATGAGACATGCCACTAAAGTAACTCTTTCTCGTGCCTTGCAAAATATAAATTGACAAGCAGTTAAAATTTTCGCTGCTTTACAGGTTTGGAGAAATGAGATTGATGACTTAAAGAAAACAGTCCAAGATTTGGAAGCAAGAGATATGTGTGTATTCTATTCAATTCTCAACCAACAGTACAGTATGACAATTGCCATTTATGTCGACATTTTGATCCGCTTAATTCTATTTTGTAGGCATTTAGCCGGAGAAAATCTGTCGGCGCTAGGCATGAAAGACTTGAAACAATTAGAACGCCAACTAAGAATAGGGGTTGAGCGTGTTCGCTCTAAGAAGGTAACTAATTTGAACATGTTTCCATTTAGAATAAAAAACAATTGTTATGATGTCGAATTGCTGATCTTACAATACGTATTATGTGAATTCATAGAGGCGCACCATTGCAGAACATATCAGTTATCTGAAGAGAAAGGTGAGGTTCTTAACTTGATCCTTGTATAGGACACACTGCACCAATTCTAAATTTCCACAAATATAAAAAAAATGTCAGATTAGAAAATAAAAATGTCACAAAATGATCTATGTGCATGTTTTTTTTCTTACATAAAACGTTAAATTGTCATGCGTCGAACACAACAGGCAAACTAATGAAGAAAAGTACATGAAATACGCACCAGAATCACCTCTTTCAATAATGAAAGAATTATCCATATTTACATACTCGAATTAGTATAAAACGACTGAAACGAGATATATTTGTCTTCTTAAATGCAGCAGCGGGACCTGCAAGAAGAGAACCTTCATTTGCAAAAGAAAGTAAGCATCTTAAGAATGTGATTTTAGCTTTTGGTCTGAACAACTGAAAAAACACTGCTGCTTTTCAATTCTGAGATATTTATTTGTTCGTTCTTTATTTGAGGTCAAATTATATGAACTTCAAGAAGCCAATACAAGTTCAAGCGCGCTTGAAGTGGATGCAACACTATAACATATGACTTCAAAATCATAAATTTGAACATTTCAATAAACACGAAAACTGGACGTGATTGTCGAGATCACCCACGTTAGTACTCCAAGGGAACTGCTCGATTGGAATTATGTATTTTCAGCATTTTTTTGGTTTGCTTAGGTTTGAATAGGATCGCATCAAGTACCACCAGAGAAGAAGGCTGCTCAGGTTTTATGTAACAATGCATTTAATAAGAGGAGCTGCAGCAAATTAAGTGCCTCAATTAGCTTCTATGAATTGAATAATAGTTTGATCAATATTGTTACCTCAATTAGTGTGATAAGAGGTAAAAATGCTATTATTAGTATTGATTTGAGTATAAATCTTCCTCAAATTTTGTTTCTTGTTGGAAAGACCAATATGAGATTTTAAAATAATGTGAAACTAACCATCTTTTAGACAACCAGCAGGGATGGATTCAGACTTTTTGTGCTATGGGTCAAAAATTAAATGCAATTTTTTAAAGACAATATATTATTAATGAAAATAAGTTAATACCCGTCTTGATACTTTGCAAATGTCGTATAGTTACATTATTGTCAAATGACTTATATTAAGAATGCAATGTTTCAACTTTATTTGACATCACATAATGAGTGCTTCAAACGAGGCCATAAAAGTGCAATTACAAGGTTTTTTACATAATATATAAATTTGAGAAAAACTATATCTTGTCATAAAGGGCTCAAAACAACTATGTATTTATTGGAGGGAAAAAAAAACAAAAAACTTTGTGGAGTCACTTGACCCCACATGACCCCATGTGGGTCCGTCCATGACCATTAGTATAACTTTCAAAAGCGTGAATGTGAATACCCAATTCATTTCAATCTGTAAAGGACTCGACATGACGGAAAGTGTCTATATGTAGATGTCAAAATCACACGCAATTTTCATTGGAATTAGTATTAATTATTAAGTTGATTGACAATTTTGCTCTATAGCTACGAGTTATGTAAAAGTCGCTTACAATTGTAACGTCTATATTAATACAATTGTAACGTCTATATTAATAGTTTTGGTAATTTCAAATCCAAACTTACCATTTAAATAGGTTGAGGATTCGAAATCTCATTTTTAGCCGGGGTGTTAAGGTAAATTTATAATTTGCTCATAAACAGTCAAACTTTGTTTTCATCTACACATTTCAATGGACGCATAAGTAGTATTTACATTATTCGCCATTCATTTCTATATATTTATAAATTCTTCCCAAACGAAGGCTTATATGTTGGGGATCTGTAACCAAGTTAAAATGTTGGGGAGCTCAATATAATTTGAAACGATTTTGTTTTTGAAAAATTTAAACAATCCTCATAAAAATGATATTTGAATTAATCATTTTTATTACTTATTACAATATCGTGAACGTGCTTGTTTGTAAGAAATTAAAATGAAGACGGATAATTGACTACGCGTGTGAGTCATAAGTTGATGGTGCTTTCAATACGTGTTTAAAATTAATATTTGACTTTGATTTCGATTTTAAATTATAAGGGAACCAAACTACTAGCTATTTGTTTTTTAAGATTATTATGTAGCCCTGTGAAAATAAATTTTTCATGAATTTTGAACCTCATCCAAGTTGAAAGTTGAAAAGTGAAACCTAGACATATAAAGACATATAACAGTTTAGTAAAGATCGGATGCTTCCTAAAAAATGATTTTGTAACTATAGCAAAATTCGAAGAATCAACTCATACTTTTCAAAATGTTTATACTAACTTGCTACCAAGACAATACGTTGGGGATGAGTCGTGTAATTTTTCACAAAAGGAAAGAATGGAGCATGGCATTTTGTGCGACTTCACCTTATTCTCGTTGGGAATCCAGTCACGACTTTATTTAATATGAAATCGCTCATCAACCGTTGTCGCGCTCTGAGCTACGTTTCCGTTTTGTGCCGTTTCATGTTTGACTTTAGGTTTTCTCGGAGCTCTCTCTCGAGGAGGAGCGACGGCGAGGAATTGACGTCGGAAGTTAGTAATGGGCGGCGAGGAATTGACGGAGCATGAAACCGCCCTTTATGATCGCAAATTCGTGTATGGGGTGCCAATGCTGAACGAAGGTACCAATTTATAGATACGTATCTGCATGTTTTTATGCGTGGAAGTTGATTATGTATAAGATTTAGAGTTCAATAGAAATAAATAATTATTCATATTGATTATTTGGTTATATTTTCAGGCTGAGCAAGTCTCATATACTTGTCAGTGGACTCAAAGGCACTGTTAATTGAGGTATCTTTTGTATATCGTATTATTTAATACCGCGTGATTGTGCATTTACTGCTAGTTCTGGCTCGGGGTATGAGATAATCGAGTCGATTCCATGATTACAACTTCATTCCATACTGGACCAGCATAATACATTTTCAAGGAGCGGGTAGGTTCAGTCAGGGTAGAGGGATAGTTTGAGAGCGGGGGGGGGTGGGGGGGTGGGAATCTTCTTAGGGCTCATGGGAGGTAAGACACAGAATAGAATTTCGTGAGTTAAATATGGGAAAATCCTTCAGGGCTAAAAAAGTGGGCGTTTAGCAAGGTCATTCGAGCCTCACCACATACGGCTTCTACTTGGCTGAGATGTGCGATGAATAGTATGCCCAAGGGGCAGCTTGCTGTTTCACTATTATTAAAACACCCATTTCTAAGTCGTTACTGGTTTCCTTGATAATAGTTTGTATGTCTTTATGGACACTGCTCAAAGTATATGTATGGGTGTTTGTTAAGGCTGGGAAATTATTGTATATAGCTAGTAGATATATTAGATTATTATTTTTATGTTGTAGTTCTGCTATAATATTTTGCTAGCAGGAGTAGGTAGTGTGACGTTGATTGATGATCGTGTAGTGGCTGAGGAATTATTGGCAGCCAATTTTTTGATTCCTTGCAATGAGAATGTGTATGCTGGGAAATCTCTTGCCGAGCTTTGTTGTGATTCCTTGAAAGATTTCAATCCTATGGTTCGTGTTTCTGTTCAGAAAGGTTGGCTGCTGGTCTAACTTATCTGCTGTCTTATGTTTGAATAGCTATTAGCTGACATGATTGAAAACAAATTGAAATGTAGGGAAGAAAATTTTGTGCATGCCTGGCTGGCTTATCTTATTACGTCATATTTCTCACTCCAAGTTTCATATTGTCTACTCGAGTATGAGTGTAGCTATCGGTTATGAGCACCACACCGGCTTGTATGAATTTATGCCAGGGCACAAGCAGGAGCATGTTTATATTTCATTCTTGTGCATTTTTGCTAGCAGTTTTGTTTTCTTAGTGTTAATCTAGGTTTTGTTTATTGAAAGGAGAAGGAGAAGGATAAGTATAAGGAAAAGGATAAGAATATTCTGGTAAGTAGAGAGCGGTTGAATGGATCTTCCTTGGTTTCACAAGTTCTTAATGTCCAATAAGGGAAACACGCTGCTTAAATTTGTGCATGATTTTGTTTAAATTCTATTTAATAGGTGTATTTCCTAACTTCTGTTATGCACTCCTAGTTACATTTGATGATCCATCTTGGGTGTTTAGTTCAAGACATGATTACATGATGGATATTGGAGTGAGTCATTCTATTTGTTTATCCTTTATAACCGTTGTCATCCATTGGAATAATGCTTCATGTTGATTCTAAATTTCAGGATAGGAACTAATATTGAAATGCTGAGAAGAGTAAATTGTTGTTGCAGGTGATTTGTCAAGCTTCAGTGTTGATTTTTTTGAGAAGTTTGATGTCGTAGTTGTCAGTTTTTGCTCACTTTCAACAAAAGTATTACCACTCTTTCTTACGTACTTAACATTAGAATTTTATGTGATTACTTTGCGAACAAATCTACATTTCACATGTGACATACCTCATGCACATTGTCACTTGTGTATTTCTTTAGACAGTTATCTTTGAAGGCTTAATGCTTCTGCTGCAGAATTTAATCAATGGGAGGTGTCGCAAAGCATCAAAACGTATCGCATTTTATATAGTGAATTGCAGATACTCCAGTGGCAAAATATTTGTTGACTTGCAGAAATACCTTTACTCCAAGGTTGTATTCAATGTCTGAAGTTTTATATATGTATCCACTAGACCTTTTGTTTTATTTGACTTCATTTTGTCCTGCCCCAGATTTTTTTCTGTTAATGAACTGCCTATATATGATTTTGGAATGGTTTTCTTAGGATTCAACTTTCATCGTTTCAGTTCATTGCTGCTTGTGCATTTAAAATTGATATTATAGAGAATGAACAGGTTTTTAACTTTTTTCTCCCCCCACCTCCATGCAGAAAGAAGAAGATGAAATGGTGGAGTGCCTTTTAGAATACTCGAGTTTTGCGGTATGACATGACAGTGCTCAGTTAGAAAATTTTATCTCTTCCATGACTTTGTGTTATCTTATTTACTTGTGAATGTATTACTTCTGCTTTAAAAGTCAAACAGCTGTGCCATGATTCACTGGAATTTTGTCCAAGAGAGCTTCAGGTCAACTAATTTTCACTGAACTACTCCCAAAAAAATGAAAGAAAAAATCTCAGTTTCTTTTCTTGGATTTACAGGTTTCAAATTTATTGTGTTCTCATTGTCTTAGTTATACTCGTAATGGGTTGGATTGGCTCCCAATTGGTTGCTGCAACTGCCTTATTAAAGATGAAATCTGACCAGTCCCATTATAAAAGTATTTATTATTTAGATTAAAAATAATAGATTTTGGCGGGGGCCTGGGGGAACTTGTATTTGACTCCGATTTTATATGAATATAATATGATTTTAGAGAAGAAATATTATCTTGATTTATATCTCTTAAACTTTATTCAACTTCGACTCTTACCGTATATTAACAATACATAGTCTAATAAGATAAGATGAAGTTATTTACATTTTCCATATCATTAAGAATTCATTTTATGCTAATTTAAAAGTAGACACAATTTAAGTTCTACCTCCACGGAATTAAGAAAATTGATGTGACAATTGATTTTATTATTGGATAGATCACGGTGTCCAAATACTTAAAACGAATACCTTAGATTCGTACTAGAACCATGAAGAACTATTTGTTGGTGCTCCGGGACAACAGAAATCGCTGAAATCATTCTTCTCTGATATCTATTGTATTCTTATGTTAATCATATGTGAATACCATAAAAATTAGAAGCGTATTCATTTCTATAAAAAGTATGCAAGCAAGACAGCAGAAGATGATTAGTTGCAGCGAGGGAGAGGGTGGAGACAGAAATGGAGTTGATAGTCTCTACCTGCCCGCCTCATGTCCTGAACTCCTGATGCATTAAATCTGAAAGTAAAGCTTTTGAACTTTGATGTTGAGAGGGTGGATATGAATTGTTGTAGGCTTGTGATTAATCAGACTTCAATTATAATTTTGCATCATTGCCTTTTGTCTCCTTTAGAAACTAGTTTTAAGAAATCTAAGACAGGAATTCACTAGTAATGCGTTCTTGATCACATAAAATTCAAAACTGGCTTTCAGATGCACAAAACACCTACATGCACACTTCTGAATTATGATATTTCTGTTTTCTCTTTGTGGTTAAAGACTTAAAGTTGTATTTCGTTTTTTTCCTTGCAGGAAGCTATTGCTATCCCATGGAGATCTCTTCCCAGGAGGGCGTCTAAGTTGTACGTAGCTATGAGGTATTTTTGGCATATTCATTTGTTGAAATGGATAATCTAGGATTATTAGTTGGGTGATAATTTCCCCCCATTAAATGTATTTAAGATTGGAAAGCTCGATGGCTTAAAGACTGTCGTTAAATGTATTTTAAGATTGGAAAGCCCAATAGCCTAAAGGCCCTAAACCGTGTAATGGAACTTCAAAGAAGTTGCTAAAGTTACCTGTACAAGTCATCACGATTACAAGTACTTTTTTAATCAATCAGAAATTGCTATTTTAGTTGTCAGCCAGACAATGACATCTAGTAGGATCAACTATTTTTTGTCTTCATGCTTCCTTGCAAATTACTTTTTACACTGCGTGGTAGTTGCTTTCAAGTTTATCTAAGGTGGATAATATTCAATTTTGTTATGGGCATCGAAATATTTACTTTTGTTACTTTGACATGCTTGCTTTATACCTTGAGCTCTGTGCTCATGCTAAATGTGGATTTATTTAACAAAATGTTTCTGGAGGTTGTGTTATTAACTGTTGGAGTATATTTTCCAGTGATAGAAAGGTTTGAAGAGCTTGATCTCGCAATCCTGGAGATACTTCAATTGCTGACCTTCCCAAAGTTCAAAAGTTAACGGAGGAACTTTGCGAGGCACATGGATGACTCCTGGAAATGATTTGCGCTGTTATGCACCCTTTTCATGGTTTTCCTTGTCTTATAATTTCACCCCTACTATGCAGTCGTTGAGCGAATCTAGTATTCCGGATGCCCTTATAGAGAGATTATTAGCAAGTAAAACAGAAGTTCCTCCTGTTTGTGCCATCATTGGGGGAATTCTTGGACAGGTGGTGATGTGCTTCGAAACTATTTTAAATCTTGAAAGTACTTGGTAGAGCTTAACTGTTTCACCACTTAAGACATTTTTTGGATTTTTCTTGGCTGTAGGAAGTTATTAAGGCAATATCAGGCAAAGGAGATCCTCTAAAAAAATTCTTTTTCTTTGATTCGATGGATGGGAAAGGCATAACAGAGGATATATCTATAGTGAAAGGAGCAAGCTAGGCTCAAGACTCCTTTTCTCCCCAAGTGGAACTCAGTAATAGTGGTACATTTTCTTAGAAAAGCTGATCTTTGTAGAATTTAAACTGATCCTTAGGACAATTGTACTTCTAACTCCTGCTTCCCCAGTCGAAACACTGATTTGTCAGGGCTAGACTTATTTCTGGTAACAGGGACTTATTTTAGTATCTTTTGACAATTAGCCATTATTTAAAAATCTTCACAGTTTCAAGAACATAGTGATGGGTGCAGTAGGTAATCAATTGCTAAAGGGTACTGTTATTTGAAGGCCCAATATTTCAGTGTCTCTCTGTGCTATATAAATAATCTATGCGTGATCAATTTGCTACACACGCACATAAATAAATTTTTATTACAGTAGATGAATATTTGGATTAATTTTTTGTAGTCTATAAACAGAAGTACATCTTGTCTAAATATTTTGCAATGGTAGCTAACTTTTATCAGAGCTTCAAGTGGTTCCCAGCTGAGTTATGTGGTATTGCTGGAATGATGTTTCAGCGGGGGATGGAGTGGATGGTGCAGGGCTGTGTGAGGTACCTGGTGCGGGGGGTAGCTTTTTGCCGGCTAAATAAGAGTCCACTATAGGAGGGGTATTTCTTGTAAAGAACAGATGCGGCGTTCTGGGCTGCAGAGGGTGTTGTGGGGATTGGGACCATTATTTGGGACTATGCTGGGATATGAGTGGGATCGATGACGAGGTGGGGGGCTGTTGACAATGGAAGATGGAGAAGGCAGTGGCTATGCACTAGGGTCTCCTGTTTGTGCAGCGGAGTAGCTTTCAGCTTGGTCATTCGGAGAGTTGTTCGTTGCGCCTAGTTCTAAGTATGTCTAGTTTTTCTTTTGCGCTGAACGGTTTTGTCCGACATTGTTGAGTTACTCTTGTAGGTTTATTTCATAAATGAAAAAAGAGGAGTCCATGAGCTCGTGGCTTATGCATGTTTGTTAGGTGAGTCAGTCGGTTAGGTTGCATTCTGTCCGCGCTGCTGGGCGATATATCTCAATGAGAATTTCGTTTTGGCTCAAAAGGAAAAAATAAAACAAAAATTCAGGAACTTCATCAATGATCAGTTATGAGGTTTTATAATATCAAAGAATTATAATAAGGTAGCATAATTCGTCAAAGTTGAATTGTTCCATTATAATTCGATGATAAAAATAAGCTACGCTGCTGCATTGAGATCCTGTATGATTTCTCCAACCCCACCACGCTCGACGCTAATGATTAACCAACAAAAAGAATAAGAAACTGAGACCCACAATGGAAAAATCATCAAAAGTTGGAGCCAAAAGAAACCAAGCACTAATAAAACAGCTGAAGAACTCTTCGAAAATCCAAACAAGAACTTTTTCGAGTGTTGAACAGGCTTAGAAATCAATCTTTCCTCTGTTGAAAAAAATCTAATTATGTCTTCTGTTCAACGTAGAAGGTCTTTTAATGGATTTTGGAAGTTGAAGAACAGAGATTTGGCTGTTGAGGAAATAATCAGAGAGCGGAGGGTGGCGATAATGAATGGTAAACTCAAAGGAAGGCGGCGGCTTTTTAAGGCAGTGGAGAGGGAAACTGAGTTGGGATTGGATTGGAATCGTTCGAACATGCTTCATGAAAGAGAAGTGAATGATGAAAACTTGAAGAAAAAAGAAGATTTTGGGACTTTATTTCGTCCATCTTGTTCTTTTTCGGGTTCTTCTTTGTCAGATGAGAAGGTGGAGATTAGTGAGAGAGTGGTAGTGGAAGGGGAGAAGAAGGTGGAGGTGAGCGTGGCTAAGAAGGGAGGAGCAAGTAGAAATTTAAGGGTGGGCGGTGGTCAAAGGTGCATGCTTGCATTAGCTTGGTTTGCTATAATAGCAATGCTGTTTACTATTGGTCTAATCATCTCAATGAGTTGCAGTGGTATATATGTGCTTGAGAAAGAAGTAATTCTTGTTCCAACATGAAAACTCACTCTCTCTCTCTCTCACGCACAGTATGAGTTTTTTTCCCTTAACGATGGTATTATGATTGAGAATCAAAGTTTTATTTGGTGGGTTTTCATATATGAGTGAAAATTTTATATAATATTTCAACATTTTAATGTTTTTCGCAAAGACTTGTGATGCATTCATTGTTTTTGAGTTGCGAGACCTTGTTCACTTGCTACGATAAATTAATGTTTGATATAGCCCGGCTAAATATAAAAATTTCTCGATGCTGATCTCGATCCCAACACAAGTGTGTACTGAATTAATAATCTTGCTAAATGTATAAGATAAAGTGAATTTTAAATCATTTATGATCTAACGAAAATATAAAATAATAATTTGCTAAATATCTAAAATATTATAATGCATATTAATGAACTTATTTTTTTTAAATGGCAAATAATGGGAGCCAAACATGGGCTAAGTTGGATTTTTTTATTTTTTATTTTTGCTTGGATAGAACTCAATCTCATTTCTAATTTTTATTTTTATTTTTTTTGCAATGCATATATACACACTGACGCATGGTATTTTTGTTTCATTTTATCAATGTTGTCAAAAATTGAATTAATAGTCTTGCTAAATGTATAAGATAAAGTGCCTTTTAAATCCTTTACGATCCAACGAAAATACAAAATAATAATTTGCTAAATATCTAAAATATTATAATGCATATTAATGAACGTATGCCGTGTTTGAATCTTATTAAAATTATAATTCATTTTTCTCTCTTCTAATCAAACACACATTCTTCAATAAAATAATATTACACGTAAATTCAATTTTTTTTCTTTTTTAACCACACGCTTCAAAAAAATACTATTTCAAAAATTTTAATGGAAAATAATGGGAGCCAAACATGGGCTAAGTTAGATTTTTTTTATTTTTATTTTTACTTAGATAGAACTCAATCTCATTTCTAATTTTTAGTTTTATTTTTTTGCAACGCATATAAACACACTGACGCACGGCATTTTTGTTTCATTTTAGCAATGTTGTCAAAAACTAGCTCGGCCTGGCTCGTTTGACCAATAAAATCGGGAATCGGACCCAAAATCGAGTCAAATGATGCCCGGTTAACTAGTTATGACAAAATCGCTAAAAAACCATTGAACCGGCCGGTTGAACCGTAAACCGGTGAACCTTTCACGATTTTGAGCGGTTTCTCAATTTTTTTTTTTATTTAAATTTTTTTAACTTAATAAATGGGCTTCATAAATTACAATTCTAAAGCACATAAAGAATCATTGGATGTCATGCTCATTCATAGATGTACGTACTTCTTTCAAATAGTTTCATAAACTTTCAATGTGTGATAATGTTTTTTATGAACGTTCTTCTCTCCAATGGTTTCATAAACTTCCAATGTGGGATAATGATATAACAAAAAATGTTAAAATGCCCATTAAAATCATTTTTCAAATGTATGTCTAATTAAATAATTTGATTTTAAATCACAACTAATTAAATTGTAATATTCAATTGATTTTTAATTTTTGAAGTATTGAGACTAATTGTAGGATAATGATTCTAATTAATAAAAATAGATTTACTTTGGATTATTAATATGGAAATTTAAAAAAAAAAAAAACTATTTTTTGCACAGTATTTTATTATTTTTGTATGTATTTATTGCATACGGTTCGATCCCGATTCGACCCCGGTTGAATCTTTTGACCCTTGACCTTTTCCGGGTCAATGACCACATTGGTTTTCAAAACATTGTATTTTATAGAAGAAACTATGTAAGATTACTATGTTTGAAAAACTTTTTGGAGAAAGAATTGATAATATACACAGATAATTTAAACCATGATCATCCTCGGTAGGCATAATCAATACCAGGCATCACGTAATATTACTAAATTATTTATTTATCATTAAATTAATAATCTCTTTAAAATAATAATTTTTTCTGATCACAAGATTATTATTTAATAGTACTTGCGCGTAGGAAACAAAGCATCGATTGAGTCATGATCCAATGGTTAAATATCAAGCACGATATTTGATTCGTACCCACATAATTTTTACTAAACAAGTTTTGGGAATTAAGAGTCTGTTTGACATGACTTTAAAAAGCCAAAAAATGATTATGAAACTAAAAAGATACTTTTGGATCTATTTGAATAAAATTTTAAGATTATCTGACTAGAAGAAGAAGCCCAAACCTGCCAAATGGGCCCTAAATATGATTAATATGTAGAAGATTTGTCACTCCTGTTCAGTCCATGTCAACTGGAAAACTATGAAAATTTTGGCTTTGCTGCTGCTACATGATCAGGAATCATCAATTCAAGTACAGAGGTTTAAAATACCTCATAATATGCAAAGAACAACTCAAAAGCGCAGTTTATAAATGGAATTCAAAATATATTGATTATCATAAGAAGGTTCTACCCAATAAATATACTATCAAATAACTTAAGATCCAAGCCGTAAAAATGACGAGCCATTTTCTGAAATAAGATTGTGAAAACACAAAAGATGATATAATGAAAGAAAATAAAATGCGATCTACTTCTTGGTATCAGCATTGGCTGCAGGAGCAGACTTTGCTGGCGAATTGAGCTCTTCCCAAGCTTCAATCCAAGTAAGCATGGCATCCGCGAGCTTTTGGAAGTACGGGTCGACTGGGCTGAGCTTCTCCTTGACCATCTTGGATAGCTCAATGTAGCATTTTTGCACAGTTGTGGATTCTTTAGAGAAGGTTACAGACTGGAAGAAAGGAATAATTTCCTCTTGCCAGTATATACCCTTGTATTCCTTCTTCAGATTGACAAATGGGTTGCTAGCCTTGCTGTGCCAGATATATGGCAGCCCAGTCTTCACTCCAAGACTTAGATGATCACAGATTACCTATGAGAATGCCAAAATTAAGTTTTTCAAAACTCTCGGGTAAGGTGGATCGTATCTGAATCCAGTCAGTGCAGAGTTCAGAAAATGTTCTGCTGATATGAAAACAAGAAGTATATATAAGAGGGGTCTGTGGAGTAGTTTACCTTAGCACACCAGCCGGCCCACATATCATCATATCTACCGATGGGTTGACCATCACCCATGAGCCCAAAATACATAGCAGGGCCAATAAGTTCTCTGTCGAATCCAAGGTTCATTCCACACATAGGAAAGATAGTGCCTTTAGGGATGGTCATAACAGCATCTACATACCTGTGTTTAGTATACGTATACACATCAAGTAAGAATTGAGGAATGAGGAAGAAGACAAAAATAATCAATTAGCTCAAGAGCTAAACTAAGATTTGTCAAGAATGAACGATAATAAGTACACGAAACACTGTTTGTTGTCGGGTTGAGTAACAAACCTGGTGTTGCGCTCGCGAGGTTTGACAAGCTGGGTCGGGGCATCATAGTCGGGGATATTGAGCCAGAGCCCATGAGAGATAGCAGTTGGCACTCCTTCCCTCATGCTAAATGGATAGCCACGGACAAAGTCAGCCCCTTCTCTATATGGATCATACAGTGTGTTGAAGAAGAAGGGCGTTGATGGCGTTAAAAGATTATGTATGTGCTGTTGCAATGCGTTGATATCTTTCCCAGTTGGATCCTTGGCCACCTATTTCCATTTCAAAATTTCACAACGCCAAGAGTACGAAAACTATTACTTTAAATATATGGTACCCAAATTACAATGAAGACATGAAAGAATGCTCATTGAAGGTAAAGGAACACACAAAATGTTTGATGCCCTAAACTCCACACGACTAATATAATAAGAGATATAATCATTTATATAAGATGTTCGTCTGCTGTCTTGTTCTAATCACATTTCCTTGACTTACATAGGTTTTTCGGGTATCTATTATTGTCACTTACCAATTCAGTAACATGACATTTTCTTCAAAGTCGAACTTTTTTTTTTTCCTTCGTAGAACACAATGGGACAAATGAAAGTAAGGAGTAACTGTTTGGCTTGTCTTTATTTTGAGATAAAGTTTCTTTAATGGCTTCAAATTATACTCACAAAAATGATGAATTATTTTCTTATGACTTGTCTATTCTATGGTAGGTGAACTGCCACTAGTTAGTGAAAGCGGTTTGCATCAATTGGAAAAAGCTAGCTGTTGGTGACCGAACTGAAAATTCACCTCGGTCCCACTTCAAAAGATCAAAATTAGTATTATAATAACACAAGTTAAGGTTGGATCATGAGCTCTTCAAACAAGCTCGGCCATGCCCTCACTGTTATCCGAGAACATCATCATTACTCTTTGAAAAGGTGTTATATTAGTGATGTCATCACCTCCTATATGACCGATCATAATCAGACAAGTATCACCTGTGACGTTAGCACCTTCTGCTCCACTAATTAGAAAAATAATAATAATTGCCTATGTAGCAAGTACTCATGACATAGGAAACAACTTTGCCCTAGGTGAAATGATAACTTGAACTGTCGACCTTAATAGTTAATAGAATCTCTTCAACAAGGCGACAATACACATATCAAGGTTGACATTGTAGCTTGATGCGACAAATGGCAACTCACTCTTGGTTAAAGGCTTATAAATAAAGACATTAGTACTTCACTCTAGGGCAAACTAGGTCAGTGCATTCCAACTCTCTCTTAAAAATCTAATTATTCCTTTAAATACACCTAAATTGATCTAATCTTGCCACGTCATCTTTTTTTCCATCAACACTAAACAAGAAAATCAAGTGGTACCACACTCATTTGAATTTTTCCAATTTTCAATTACAAATTATCAAAGATAATATGCTAGTCCATTTTTATTAAACGTGTAAAAGTGAACCAATGTGGTTATGCCCAATCCCAAAATTATCGTGGACCGTATCCGGTCAAAACATTTCTAGGACTAAAGCGCTACAAAAGAATAAAGATTAGTACCACGTAATTTCAATAAGAGTAAAAAACTGGGGACCTCCGCTCCAAATGTTTCCCAATTATCTAATACAAAATTTAATTTTCCCCATTGGACAAAAAAAATAAAAATCAACAGATCTGTTTTTCATTTATATAGAATCTCCTGTCTAGTGGGGCCCAAATTATGAAGCTCCCAATAGGCGGTGGGTCCTTTTCAATCTTACACACTATAAAGTCTACGTGTCAAGATCTTGCGATCATGATACACAATCTTTCATTACACCGAAAAGTACTGAATCATAAACTCTCTCTAACAAAGATTTCTTTCCAGCATATTCTAATGGCAGGTTAACTTTCCAAATCCAGATCCACCCAAACTCACCGAGTCAACTCACACACACATATATATATAGAGAGAGAGAGAGAGATGGCCAATGGAGGTAGTGAACTTACAAAACAGTCGTCATCAATGGTGTAGATGTACTTCTTCTTGGAAACAATGAATCCGAAGCATCTGCAAGCAGAATCCTTGAAGGAGATGCAGGAGGCCTTGGGGCCGAGAATCCTGTTAATATCATTCCGATTGTAGAGTTCATAATCGAATCCTTCGGGGACCTTGATGATTTTGGTGGGATCTCCATCTTGGACTATAATCAAATGATATGGCTGAAAAAATGGGCGCCACATTTCGAGGAAATCCAGGTTCCTTATCGTCGGAATCACTATATCCAACTCATCCTTGAGGGGCGGCGCCACCGGTGTCACTGGCGTTGACATTTTCACTCAAAGAAAAACTAACCCCTTTGTGTATGTATATATAATCCGTGTAAAAGAAGTGAGTCAGTGGAAAATTGGTGGTGTGTGAAGGCGAATATATAGGGGTTGGGCGCGTGTAATATGGTAACGAGGAAGAAGTGAGGTAAACATGTTGGTGCCAGCCAGCACACTGAGACCTACATTTTTTACTTATTTAATTAATATTATCCAAAGTGTGAAAAAACACGTTAACTTTTTTTCACTATAAGAAGATTATGAGTAATTTTCAGTAAAGTTCAAATATAGGCTAAGATTTCAAGTCTTGATCGAAAATTCTTTATATGTCAACAATAACGATGTTTAGGTTTTACAAATGGTAGCTTATTTTTTGTTATAAAAAGTTGTAAAATTTCTTCACTTGCCCATGTACCAAAAGTTAGGTTGTAAATGTTGAGTTAAATTTCTTTAAAAGGACAAAAACACAAAAAACAAAAACAAAAGTAGGTCCTATTAACTGTTAAAGTAGATATCATAACAGAATTTGGGCTCGAACCCAACCTATCAATTGAGCTACTACTCATGCAAGCCCAATTGGACCCAGAACTTGACTTTATATGCTTCTCTAGCCTCACGAGTCATTTCAAACTTGAAGAATCGCATGATATTCTTAAAGGTTAATAAAAATTGGTGAATCCTATAAAAGTGTGATGAAATTGTTGGAATTTCTTAAGTATAAAATTATGAAAAAGTGAATTTTGTGTCAATTTCGATCAAATATTCGAATTTATTCCGATTGTCAAATTATGGAGATAAATAGACTAACTTACTTTATTCTTCGAATAGATCGTTGTTGTATATTTATAATGTCAAATCCAATTTCGGATGAATGAGAAATTGTGGTCAAAAATTGAAAAGGAAAGAGTGAAAAAGCTGGTTGAAAATTATCTAACTTCGCCGCTCGCCTATCACTGGATTTGTGAGGTTGTCGCTCGAGCAATAGGCGAGTGACATGCTTTCTGTTTAAGACACTCGACCGACATACAGGCTACAAGCGAGCAACAGTAGAAGTTGAGACATTTGGCAAAAGTTGTTGAGTTTTGAATCGTGTTTCTTCACCCACAATTTCTCATCATCTATAAATAAGACCATTGAAACGTTCATTACTTCATCCTAATCATATGCAATCATAGCATAATATAAAAATTTATATTTCCTTAGTCGAAATTTTGCATAAAAATCTATTTTCATTTCATTCGAAAGGAGTATAAAAGCCATATTTTTGGTTTGCTGCTTTTGAGTTTTGGAGCGCTACAAACACAAGAAATTAGTCATTGTATCTTGAGAGCTGATTGTCATCATCTATAGGCACCATTGCGGAGCAAAATCGACTTAAGGACAAAGAGTTCAACTCTTGCGTCGACTTTGTATCCATTTCTCTTGATGTTACTTTATCATATTCATTGATGTTTTTCTCTGGTGTTTTATAACTCATTTCTTTGCCTTTACTCTGTCCAATTTTGGTATGGTTGGTAAATTCAATTTTTGGTTTTAAAGTCATCACTCAAATCCATTTTTTTGTCAACAATCTTTAGTCGATTTTTGGAGTGATAACTTTATATTTGATTTTTATTGGGTTAAATTGACTTTGTTTCTGTTTAACTTCTTCCACTCCTCCTCAGATCTTGATTTTGTTGGTTTATCTTATGTTTTGTGTAAACAGAAATGAACATGTTAACAATACCGATACTTTTTCGAATGATACATCGAATATGGGAATTTCGGAAGGAGTTGTACCAAATTTGGTTCCTACCGTTGTGATTTCTCTGGTTCCAGTTGCCTTTCCCACCATTTATACAAATTCCATTCCATATAGAGAGAAATCGGAGAAGTTCAATAGGGTTAACTTCAGAAGATGACAACAGAATATGTTGTTCTATCTTACAACCCTAAACTTGACAAAATTATTGAAGAAAGATGCCCTCGCCATACAAGAAGGGAAAAATTATAGAGCATCGTTGATAGCATTGGATGCTTGGAAACAGTCAAACTTTTTATGCAAGAATTACGTGCTGAATGGGTTGGACAACATATTGTATAATGTGTATAAGTTCATAAAGTTTGCAAATGAATTATGGGAATCATTTGAGAAGAAATACAAAATTGAAGACGTTGGAACTAAGAAGTTTATCGTGAAAAAATTCTTGACTACAAAATGGTAGATTCAAAGACGACCATCAGTCGAGTACAAGAATTGCATGTAATTCTTCAGGACATTCATACACCGAACATGTCTTTAAGTGAATCATTTTAAGTGGCTCCAATGATCGAAAAACTTCCACCCATGTGGAAAGATTTCAAGAATTATCTCAAGTATATGCACATGAGATGAATATTGAAAAACCCATTGTCTGGTTGAGCATTGAAGAAGTTAATAGAACTTTGGACAACCGTATCCAAGAAGAATGATAAGAAGTTTAAGGGCAATTGCTATAATTGTGGAAAGACCAGACATCTCTCTATTGATTGTCACAAACCTAAAAAGAAAGCTCATGCGAATATCACCGAATCCGATGCAATATTTGATGGTATATCATATATAAATTTGTCGACTCTTATTTCAGAATGCAACAATGTTGGAAATCACATGGAATGGTGGGTGGATACAGGGTGCCATATGTCTACTTGTATCAACAAATGCATGTTCTCATCCTACACCCTAACTAATGGTGAGAAGCAGTTCATGGGAAACTCTTCAAATTCAAAAGTGGAAGGATGGGGCAAAGTAGTTTTGAAGATGACATCGGGCAAGAAACTTAGCATTAACAACGTTCTTCGTATGTCGGATATTTGCAAGAACTTAGTGAAGGGTTCTTTGTTAAACAATAATTGTTTTAAATCAATCTTTGTATCTAATAAGTTTATACTTACCAAGAATAATATGTATGTAAAGAAAGGTTATGTAAAAGATGGATTATTCAAAATGAATGTCCTTACCCTTGTACCAAACAACTCAAAGAATAAAATATATTCTTCTACTTATATTTCCGAGTCATCTAATTTATGACATTATAGATTAGGACATGTAAACTTTAGTTCTATACTTAAATTAATGAATGTATATTTACTACCAAGTATGTATTTTAATACAAATGAAAAATGCGAAATTTGTGTAGATGATAAGTTAGCCAAAGCGTCATTTCATTCGGTTGAAAGAAACACAATTCCATTAGAACTTATTTAGACATATATATGTGATTTAAAGTTTGTCATCCAAACAAAAGGTGGTAAAAATTATTTCATTTAGGGATGGCAAAAAAACCCGACAAACCCGATCCCTGCGGGCCCCGTCCCGAACGAGGCGGGGAAACCCAGCTTAAACGGGTATTCGGGGCGGGGACGGGGAGGGGAATTTCTCCCCGGGGCGGGGGCGGGGCGACGACGGGTAATGGGCCCCCTGCCCCCGCCCCGTTTAATTTTTT
>CAIGRP010036743.1:0-11899 GCA_903798385.1 Fraxinus cuspidata
GGGTCTTTCAGTACAAGTGTTATAGCAATTAGCTTATTAAATTATTTATTTACTTAATAAATATAATATATATATATATATATATATATATATATATATATATATATTGTTGAGATGTATATATTACAATAAAATATAGATTATTCGATCTGAACCAAATAATACTTTTAATTTGGACTACAACTAATATTGATTTCAATCGCATCTGGTTTTCAAGTTCGTCAGCCAACAAAATGCTACTCAAGTGTACAAACAAATGTAATCCTAGTTAAATAGGGTGTTAATGTTCCGCGTTTTATTTAAGCATCGTCAAAAAATTTATTAATTTTTATTAATTAATTAGAAAAGTTCTTTTAGGAAACATTTATCCCCAGTTTATTGTAGATTAAAATAATTTTTTAACAGATTTTTATAAAAGTTGAGAAAATGTATGATTTAAAAGTTATAGACCCCATAAAATATATTTTTAAAATTAATTATTGATTTTAATTTGAAATTAAAATCAAATTTTTATCAGAAGCAAACTAAAACTATGAAAAACACACAGTCAGAATCATTTTATTCCCTCAAACACTCATCCGCAAGAAACATGTCTCTTGTGGTGTGGGTTGAATTTGATTGTCTAAGTCAACTTGATTGATTGCCTTATCGACCTTTAAAAATACCTTATTTCACTTTAAGCAAAAGCTTGATTCATATTTAATGTGAGAAATATTTATCATTCGAAAAGGAAAAAATGGGCATGAAAATTGATTAACCGTAGATACCCTTTGCCTTTTTCTTCTATATGATTATAAGTAATTACAGTTTATTTTAATTTATTTGAAATATGTTTCATTGTATCAATGGGTAGTATATAAAGATGGAGTAAAAAGACAACCCTAAAAGGGATCCAAAGCTTCATTTTTGTTGGCCCTTTGTTAATTGCTTTGTGTAATGCTTTTCCTTTTCTCTAAATAAAGATCTATTAATGCCCGAATAAAATTTATTCCACTTCAACACACCTCTTACACTAATTTGGAATCCACAACTACCTTTATCAACAAGGCTATCTCCACCCTAGCCCTTCGTGACAACTAATAATTTAGTTAATTATATTCGATACTCAACGCTTAAAAGGATAATTTGTGTATGCTACATGTGCATGTATCAAGTGCACAATGCCTAACTACTCGAATTGTTCTTACGCATACAATTAAAGAGATTTGAACTCTTTCTTAATTATCTGTAATACTTTTCCGATCGAACATTAACTATTTTATCTGAAAATTAATTGATGTTTAATGAAGACATGCTAAAATCTTTATGGTATTTGACCATCATCATTTTAGTGACCTAACTCAGGGGCATTAGAATGGCATTTTTGCTTCCACCAATACAAGCTAATTTCATGTATCGAATATAACATTAGAATTAGGTTTTCATAGTGACATTTTTGCTCAAACCAATACAAGCTAATTTCATATATCAAACATATCATTAGAATTAGATCTTGATAGTGGCGTTTTTGCTTCGACCATTACAGGCTAATTTCATGTATTAAACATATCATTAGAATTAGGTCTTCATAGTGACATTTTTGCTCCGACCAATACAAGCTAATTTCATGTATCTAACATATCATTAAATTAGGTCTTCATAGTGACATTTTTGCTCAGACCAATACAAGCTAATTTCATATATCAAACATGTCATTAGAATTAGATCTTCATAGTGGCGTTTTTGTTCCGACCAATACAAGCTAATTTCATGAATGAAACATATCATTAGAATTAGGTTTTCATAGTGATATTTTTGCTCCGACCAATACAAGCTATGGCATTTTTGCTTCCACCAATACAAGCTAATTTCATGTATCAAACATATAATTAGAATTAGGTTTTACAGTGACATTTTCGCTCCGACCAATACAAGCTAATTTCATGTATCAAATATAACATTAGAATTAGGTTTTCATAGTGACATTTTTGCTCAGACCAATACAAGCTAATTTCATATATCAAACATATCATTAGAAATAGATCTTGATAGTGGCGTTTTTGCTCCGACCAATACAAGCTAATTTCATGTATTAAACATATCATTAGAATTAGGTCTTCATAGTGACATTTTTGCTCCGACCAATACAAGCTAATTTCATGTGTCTAACCTATCATTAAATTAGGTCTTCATAGTGACATTTTTGCTTAGACCAATACAAGCTAATTTCATATATCAAACATATCGTTAGAATTAGATCTTCATAGTGGCGTTTTTTCTTCGACCAATACAAGCTAATTTCACGTATTAAACATATCATTAGAATTAGGTCTTCATAGTGGCATTTTTGCTCCGACCAATACAAACTAATTTCATGTATCAAACATATCGTTAGTGCCTCGAGTGAGACGTTTGATTAGTGCTTTTTGTCTTAAATTATCCTTTGAGATTTCAAATGAACTCGTCTTGGCTTTATTTCTCTTTTTGGCTTTATATATACAATATATCTTTATGTTCTCATTCCCAAAATAATCATGCTTTATCAACGTGCTGACCTCTACTAATCAAAGTGATCCATGCCATGCTGGTAGTTTTTCATGTCAACAAAGCCATGTTATTTTCTTTGCCATTTTTTTTAATTTAAACTACGTTTCTCAAAAGTAAAAAAATAAAAATGAGAAAAAATGCATTTATAAAAGTGAAATATTGAAAGGAGAATATGTAAATACCAAAAATTAAACTTTTGTTAAAGCAATAGGGTAAAGATGGAAAAAATTCAAAGCAAAAGAGAACTCTTTTCCCAAGCCCCCACTAATATCAGCAACATCTTTATTGCAGTGCCAGTTATTAATTTCACTTATGGAAAATCTTTTCAATTTTTGGCGGGAAAAGGAAAATACTTGGAATTATTAATTGCGCTGGATAAGCTAGTCTAAAACTTAAGTTCTTAAGCATCTGTTTGGTGGAGATTAAAATCAAATTTTTAGTAAATTTGATAACGAATCATGCTAAATGTACATTCCGTGGGTTACATCTTGTTGTACATTTTGGGAAAATTCAAAAAGTGTTGGGCAAAAAATTATGTTTTTTTTTTCCTTTTTAAACTGTTCAATCATATACTGACACGTGTCACAATGTAAAAAATGATGAAAACAAGATGTACATGTAGCATGATTGTTTGATAAAAGTTAATAAAATATGTGGTTGAAAGTTGTGAATATCATAAAAAGTGTAGTTAAAATTAATTATTAATTTTGATTTAAACTAATATCTTGATTTTAATCCTAATCAAACGGGGGTTAAAATTGAAAAATAAGTAAGTATAAGAAAGTTGACATATGAAGTTTGTATAAATAATCATCTTATCTTGAAATTTAAAATATTGCATCTATGTCAATGCTAAAATTCAAAAGGGTTAATTATTTTGCTTGAGATTTCTAAAATGAAGACAAAAACGTTAAAATCTTAGGGCAACGCAAAGATAGATAACATAATTGTCACATCAAAGCACATATCATAAATTCTCAATATTACTCTACGGTTAAAAGACCTTTAGTGGTTTAGATACATTAGATGAACTCTAAATTTATTTTTCTTATCAATTTCCCTTCTTGAATCAAATTTATGCAATAATGAATTTTGTTTGATACAAGTAAAAAAAGGAGCCAAGCATGTTCGTCACAAGAACATGGGATGTCTTTATTTGGCCTACAATTTCTAAAACTTTTTTTTTTTTTTACCTCAAATCTCATTTTAAACAACATATTTAATGGGGTCCGCAATTTTTAACAATTTTTTTAGTCATGCATTTCATCATGTTTTATCAAAATCTAATAAAACAATTTGATGTTTAGCTAAACCAAATAAGGGTTTCGAGTATGGCATACTTGATATATTGAATAATAAAAAGTAAAAATGCTTACATCACGTCGGAAGTATTTCTTCCTTAATCTGTCCAATTGAACGTAACAAATTCAAAATTCTGGACACGAAATCTTGAACAAGATCTTAGGAAACGTGATTAAGAATGAATAATGAGAATGGTTTTTATTCGATCGTCTCGTCATGAGCCAATGAGTAAATTAATGGACGAACATTCTGTTATATCAAAAGACCGAATGTTTGCAAGAACATATTAAAGATAAAGCTGGAAAAAAGCATCGATTATCAAAAGCAAAAGCATACTCGTTTAGTCGTTCATGTTTTCGAACGTGTACTTTTCTTTTAGGCATTAATTTACATGTTAGGCATTTCCAGAATAGAAGCTATAGAAAATACTTTAGGATTGTTTATGCTGGCACAATTGTTAAAGTTACAGAATTAAACATGTATGTCGTCATAGACAATGAAATGGATAAGACTTATCTGATGACCAGTCGATAAATTTTGTCACGTAACTCTTTACCTTAATTTTATTAACTTTTATACTGTTCAAACTTGTTTAAATTTACATCACTACTCAAGAGTTAAGAGTAAAACCTTTCAAAGCTTCATGCTATGACATGTTAAACATTTAGATGACATCGTTCATATCTAATCTCGAGGGAGTATGTTGGAGTACGATGAAGCCATGACTTACCCGTACTTCAAGAAGAATAGTAAATTTATGAAATCCCTTTCACGTGGCGAGTCCGAAAGCTATCATTAGCCACAAAAAACACTACACTCGTCGTATGATGGCCATGAGTATAACCAGGCAAATAAAGTGTATTTTCCTTAATTTTTACACTGTACTCCCCTATCCCTAGATGGGGTGAATTTAATTTTTCTGCATTTTTACCTATAGTTCAAGTCAAGTCCCCTCCTAATATTTTGTTTTATATTCATTACTAGTAAAATATGCCACCCGCTTTTGTTTAAACAAAAAATAATAATAAGTTCGTTCAACGTAATATTAGAGCACATAAAAAATCTTGGATTTGGGTTTTACTGCCATTTGTTTCGAAAATTATGCACGTATCGAATATTTAATGAAAAATTAAATGCAATCAATTACAAAATAAGCATACCTCATTACATATATATCCAAGAACAACATGGATTCCAAAAATCACCAATATATAGAAAAAGGAAAAGTAATCTGTTCATTAATTCTTTTGCTTTATCTTTACTGCTGCTTTCAACCCTCAAACAGTCACTTTAATTAGCTCTCTTTACCCCAATTTTAAGCACAAACCACACACCCAAAAGTCCCCACATAATTCACACACATTCATCATCCTCTCCTCCCTTTTCTTCTTATCTTTATAAATAAATCCACCAGACACAGACAAAATCAAAATTTCTCAAGCCTGGAGAAACAAAACATTGGCAATTTCTAACAGTCCAATATGGAATTATTGTCACAAATGTGGTCTTTTCTAGGCCTTCTCACTGTCCTTCAAAACATACTGCCTACTCAGCTTCTCTCATGTCTGCATTCTGTCTATGAATCCCTTCAAGAGTTCTTTAGCCAGTATTCTTACTTCGAAATCCCAGAATTCAATGGCTACTGCGGGATTGATGTAAATGATCTTTACCGCCATGTGAATCTCTACCTCAACTCCATCAACACCTCCACCACCTGCCGCCGCCTCACTCTCTCCCGCTCCAAATCTTCCAACAGAATTTCATACACTGTCTCACCCAACCACACTGTCAATGACTCCTTCAAAGGCCACCACCTCTCTTGGACTCACCAGGTTGAGACTGTCCAAGATTCCCTCGACGAAAAACATAGTTTCACTCTCAAACTTCCCAAGCGCCACCGCATGATTCTCCTTGATCATTATTTGGAACACGTCACAACACGTGCAGAAGAATTTGAGAGAGTTTCACGGGAGCGCAGGCTTTTCACCAACAATGGACACGGTTCTTTCGAGTCGGGATGGTCCTCCGTGCCCTTTCGCCACCCTTCCACATTCGACACACTTGCACTCGAGCCGGAGTTGAAGAAACAGCTTACGGATGATCTAACGGCATTTTCTGAAGGCAAAGAATTTTATCACAAAATAGGACGCGCATGGAAACGTGGATATTTGTTGCATGGACCTCCAGGGTCGGGAAAATCCAGCCTCATTGCTGCCATGGCTAATTTTCTATGCTATGATGTGTATGATCTTGAGCTTAGTAAAGTCTCAGACAATTCTGAACTAAGGGCCTTGCTCATACAAACTACTAGCCGTTCGATCATAGTGATTGAAGATATAGATTGTTCAATCGAATTAACAGGGGACAGAGTAACAAAGAACAGGAGATTACCATCAATGGCTAAAAATAGCCGGCATGGACATGACAATGGAGAGGATAACGGGCGGGTGACTTTATCAGGCTTGCTTAATTTCACTGATGGGCTATGGTCATGCTGTGGAGAAGAGAGAGTGATTATTTTCACTACAAACCACAGGGACACTGTCGACCCAGCGCTGATTAGATGTGGACGCATGGACGTGCATGTTAGCCTCGACACGTGTGGCATGCATGCCTTCAAGACCTTGGTGAAGAACTACTTGGGGGTGGACTCACACGTGCTGTTTGATGTGGTGGAGAGTTGCATAAGATCAGGTGGGGGCCTTACGCCAGCTCAGATTGGTGAGATCCTATTAAGGAACCGTAGAAATGCTGACGTGGCAGTCAAAGCAGTGATATCTGTCATGCAAGCAAAGATTTTAGGAACTGACATGGACATCATTGAGGGTAGCATGGAATATGATGACATGGCAAAATCACCGGACAGCCTAGATCGGGGGTCGACTGAGTCTCCACTGGAGAAGAAAAGACGGGAGAGATCAAATTCTTGGGAGAGTAAAGCTAAATTCCTTGTAAGACTCAAGTCTCTAACCAAATCTGAATCTGGAAGAAGAGGAATTTGAAGTTAGAACCCATGTTAAGCTTATGCTTAAGAATTATAACATACATTTAGTGGTTCCGCTAATATTAAGAGCTCATCAATAAAAGTCATACTATTAGAAGTACTAATTTTGGGCATCTGTTCTTTCGTATAAAATGAAAAGTTACTAAAAGTCAAAAATCAATTTCAATTACGCATTCACAACTACTACCCATTTATTAATCACGCATTTTGTGGAATCGAATACTATTTCTCCTAAAAACTTACAAATAATTTTACCCGAACACGCAATGATATTGCAACCAACAAAAATGAAGTGATGATGTCTTGCAGTCTTATTTACATGTACTTCATCAATCACATGTATAAGATAACGACGAATTAAGCTTCTAAAGGGTAAAAGAGCAGTGGAAAAATAAGTATGATTAATTGAAAAATGTCAACATATCAGCTTGAACTCAAATCCCAAGAGAATTTTTCAGGTGCACACAAAATCCGACCACATGTAAAAGAGTATAAGAGAAACCATGTACGTAAGGTTTGCGAAGTTAATAAATTGTGAATGTCGAGTTTTGGAATAGTTATGTGTGTGAGTTGGGACTAATGTTATATTGTACTGTGTCTTGGAAATAAGGAAAACGTTATTGTCTTCACTCATTGCTATAAAGTTTGATACATACTATGAACGTTTGCTGCTGCATACTAAGTAACATATTAGTGGTTATGGTTAGCTTATCACTGAAAAACATTTTTTCCCCTTCATAAAATAAATTAGTCACCTAAGCCCCGGTTTGACATTCATTAACTCAAAACATTTTTTCTCAAATCATTTTCAACCACACATTCACGCAATAAAATATTTTGCAAGTAAATTCAAAACTTTTTCTATCTTTATAACCCCAAATTCTTCGAAAAATCACTATTCCAAAAACTCATTTTCCCAAAAAACCTCATTTTAATGGATGTCAAATAGAAGCTAAGATGAATGTCTAATAAAAAATTGATTCAGTCATTATTCCGCCCTTCACTCTTTGGATCTCAGTTGTGACTATAAATTATTTCTTACAAAATGTTAACTTCCAAATATTCAATATAAGTTTCCACACTTCGGCTACCTAATCATCAATCTGTTTAATCTTCCCAAATACAGTCAGTCATAACAATTGTGCATTTTTACCTATCAAAACAAAGTAAATTGGAGTTCCTAGGATCACTTATGTGTTGAGAGTAGGCTTAAAATCTCAAAGAAATCAAGTAATCTTTGAACTCCCTAAATATAATGGGATTTTATTCTAGAATCTCCACAAAAAACTCAAATATTTATCCTCCTAGCGAGCTTTAGTGGTGTGGCCCTCCTCACAAAAAAACGTAATGATTCAATGAAGTTCAATAACTTATGAATGTATGTATGCTGCATTTATATTGCACAGATACCATCACATTGCCACCCTCAATTTAAGAAATAGTACAAGAATGAAAAATCTTACTAATAAATTTACCTGTATTTTTCGCTGAAATTGAACAAAACCCAGATGACCCACCAGATCTTGCACATGCCGCCGCAACATCCTCCTTCCTGCTGCTACATCCGCCAATTCGACAACCAGCTTTACATTATTTGCCCTTTACGAAACCCCTCTCGTCGCTACATTTCTCAAGAGGATTTTGGATTTTAGCTGACTTTGATTTCTTGATAATTGGATAACTAAGCATCAACCGTCGCTTTGGCCGAGTGGTTAAGGCGTGTGCCTGCTAAGTACATGGGGTTTCCCCGCGAGAGTTCGAATCTCTCAGGCGACGATTAGATTTTTCCCTTTTTCTTTAAACTTTCCAGTAATAATAATGTGCACAGGAGAATAGTCCATTAAAGAGGATATTATTATATTAACTAATTATAATGATTTTACTTGTTAAAAGTATCTTTTACACATTATCTTATTCATTTCTGTAATTTTCCTGATTCACAACCATTATTTCAAAATTCTTAATTTTTCTATTCATTTTCAATCTTGTATTTATATAATAAAATATTTTGCATGTAAATTTTAAATTTTTACTTATTTTTTTATTATACATTTTTAAAAAAATCACTATTCAAAACTTCATTGTCTCAAAATAATAACCATGAAACAAGGGCTTTATTGATAGACAATGTCTAAAATTGACTGGAGTATAAAGTCTTATTGGTAAAGCTTAAAGGATAATTGGGGAATGTCGTCAATGTTCTTGCCTAGAGGTTGAAATTAGTCCATGTTTGACAATATTACTTTTGGAAAAAATAATTTTGAATAGTGATTTTTAGGAGAACGTGTGGTTAAAAAATGAGAAAAGTTTTGGATTTATATATAAAATATTTTATTGTGTGAATGTGTGGTTGTAAAATATGTAAAAATAAAGAGTTTGAAAAGTATAATTGTGAAACAAGGATTAGAACTATTCGTATTGGTTTGGAACTGTGTTATAGGTTGGGGATAAAGAAGTTCATCAGCAAATATTTAGTTCATTGAAAGGAGATCGAATTGGCCTTGGTAAATTGATTTTTTTTTAATTGAGAAATCTTAATTTTTCACTTACGCTGAAAGAGAATAATAAGGTAGCATAAGCAATAAAGAGAGGACTTGCACGACTTTACATGAGTTGGGGTTGAAGTTAGGGTTTTGCTAAAGATAACAAGACGATGTCTATCCAACATTAGAATTTAGCCACTCGAGTGGTATTAATTCATTTGTTTATTTTTATAGACATTTTTGTGTAATTTAAATAGAAAATCGTAGGTCCTTAGAGGCTACGGTTAAGTTATACACTCAGCCCCTGTTTGATGGCATTTGCTTTACTTTAATGTATTTTTTATACTCATTTTCAATGCACATTCATACAATAAAATATTATATATATAAATCCAAAATGTTTTCTTTATCCCTGTTTGTTGAGTATTAAAATCAAAATTTTAATATATTTTAATAAAAGTTGATGAAATATGTGGTTAAAATATTGTGTGACTAATAAAATATGTGGTTAAAATTAATTGTTGACTTTAAATTAGATTAAAATCTAGATTTTAATTTTTTACAAACAAAGGCTTAATTTTTCAATTACACGTTCTTTCTAGATTTTAATTTTTTTCAAATAAGGACTTAATTTTCAATTACACGTTCTTCAAAAATTATAATTCAAAGCTATGTTTTTTAAATTTTGAGGCTACAAAACTGGGGCTCAATCAATACTCTATAGTACTTAGAGATGATGATCATTTCGTAGGATTTTGTTTTTACTTCGCTCAATTTTCTTTCAAGTTCCTTTTGGAAGATAAATCACAAAAAAATTATTTGATTATATTTAAAAATAATTTCTTAATATCGTAAGTAATTTTTAAGTATAAATCCTTTCAAACAGATTTTTAATTATTTAAATGAATATACTCAAGTGCAAGGGAGGGGAGAAGGTGGGGGGCGTGGTGGGGAGAGAGGACGGGCGGGTGGGGGTGGAGGAGTTAGTCAAACCCTTTTCAAACTTTAGATTAATAGGCCTAAAGACCATGACGTGAGGACGAATGGCTTTACCTTTAAATACATGGGCCATTTGAAGATTCCGCTTGAGGTTTACAACTAGGGTCGTATGATTGCAAAATGTGAAATTTGGATAAAAATAAAATAAATTATAGAGAATTGAATTGACTAAAATTTGTTTTACTGAGAATTATAATTAATTGTAGTTAATTGGTATAATTTTCCACCTGGAAAATGTTGAAAGTTTGGTATACGTTTTGACTTTATTTTTTATGAAAATTGTCCATGAAATTAATAATTTTTTCTACTATTGGGTCTAGAATTTGTTCCAATTGCCAAAAAAATAAATAAAAAAAATTATCATACCNTTACTGAGAATTATAATTAATTGTGTTTGATTTGTATAATTTTTCACCTGAAAAATGTTGAAATTTTGGCGTCTGTTTGGCTTCATTTTTCATGAAAATTGTCCATTAAAGTGATAAATTTTTTTATCATTGTGTCTAGAATTTGTTTCAATTGTCAAAAAAATAAAATTTTTAAATACCGAATACCATTCATTTGTCTTTAATTTGCATGAAAATTGTCAATATAAGTGATAAATTTTTTTACTACTGTATCTAGAATTTTTTCCAATTGCAAAAAAAAAAAAAAAAAAGCTGGAAAATCAATTTCCACCAAATTTGTGAAAATTGGTTTTCCACAAAACCTATGAAAATGTGAGCATGTGAGCCAAACCAAGAAAATGAATTTCATGAAAAAAAAGTATATCAAACAAGGCAAAAGTGAAAGTTGAAATTTGTTTTCCATTTTCCATGAAAAATAATGGCCAATCAAACAGGGCCTTAGTTCTATCCTTTACCGATTTTTGTGTCTAATCGACGTGAACTTTTATTTGAACGTATTTAACAATATTAAAATTTTCAGTTTCACACTCTCCAATAAAATAATATTATATTTAATTCAAAAAAAAATCCTTTTTTTACCGCACATTTTTTCAAAAAATCAATGTTTCAAAATACATTTTTCCCCCCAAAAAAATTATTTTAATAGAGCCCAAACAAGAGCTTAATAAGTTTTTTTTCCTTATTTTCTTCCGTCATGGCAAAAGTCATGTTTTTATTTTTAATTGTCGATTCGAAACCTATTTCAAACCATCTTAAAAGCAATTTTTTTACATATTTTGTACCACAAAAATTATTGTGCTGCAAATAATCTACAACGCCACGGTGTCAAAGACGTCATACTTGATGAATGGTTAACTAATAATCGAATCGTTTTTCAATTCAAATTCTTTCAAGCTAATTTTGACTTTTCCTGTGATCAAATTGACCTCACGTGCTTGTAGCTATGTCAACGAGCCAAGCCACGAAGCTCAGGATCGGCTCGAGCTTTTTTAGGACAAGCTTTTTTGGGTTCGAACAGAGCCGAGCTCAGGCTCGACCAAAAAAATGAGGCTCGGCCCGAGCTTTTGGCTCAAGCCTTAGCGGGTCGAGCCGAGTCAGAGCCGAGCCGAGCCAGCCCGTTTTTTTTTTTAAAAAGACACGTCTAAATTTTTTAATTATATAATTTAAAATGTGTACAA